>JARYGA010011560.1:0-33355 GCA_030545235.1 Helianthus tuberosus | reverse complement strand
ATCCGGCCCATAGATTCTTAGGGGCTTTTATTAGTCTCGGGCTCTTACCACATACTTGTTTGGATATGTTTACAAATTATATATATTTAATAATCGATTCCGCTTATGAAACCGGTTCAGCTTCTTATTTTAAGGGTTGGAATCGATTATTGTTATAACCGGTTTGGTTTTGATTTCGGTTCCGGTTATTGGACCAAAAATCAATACCCTATGTGCCCGGTTCCGGTTCTTAAGAAACTGGATATTAAAAAACTATCTTCTGGTTTTCTATACACTATTTCCAAGTTTCTCTAATACCTTATTTTCTAAGTTTTTAAATACTCTATTGCATTTTTAATACCTTATTTTTGTGTTTTTTATTTATTATTATTAAAATAAATGCATTAACATAAATTTAAAAAATAGATATTAGAACCATGTATCAAGTATAATCGGGTATACCCAAGTATAACCGGATATAATGGGTTCCGGTTTCAGGTATTAATAGGGTACAATTGTTACCGGTTCCGATTATTGAGTTCAAAATGCATACCCTATCTATACCCTACGGGTAGAGTCGGTTTCGTTTTCGGGTATAGAAAAACCAGTTCCGGTTTTTTTGTGCACCTCTACGCATAAGACTAACAAACAAACACAAATTGGCACACTTCTGTTTATTTGGGTAAAAATTATTTCTTCTAAAGATTTAATTAAGATCATAGACTTTGATCTTTAACTTGTAGAATCCTTTAATATTTACAAAAATTAATATTACAACTCACGTCAATTATGAAGAAATAGTTGCACCACTACATTTTTACTTCTAGACACAAATGTTGGGAGCCTGCTGCTAAAATGTGTAGTAATTAACTATAATTTTTTTACTTTAAAAAAATTAATTAAGCTTCATATACATCAATTGCATCACGAAAGCAATGCCAAAAGAAATCCGGTCTAGGTCGTCCAGTGACATCTTTTATAGCATGTCCATAAAGCCAGTTATATGTAGATAAAATAAAAGACCTGCAAAACCTTAAGAAAGTACAAATCATAGAGAACTCGAATAAAGCCATGTATGTGTTAAAGTCAGAATTAAAATATAAACCCATTTCACTTTAAGTAACTTTAAACCCATATCACTTGTTTGATTCATAGATATAAAACAACCCAACATAAATCCTGTAATTTACGTGTCCATATCGATTCAGTCCATTTAGGCCATATCACTTCTGTTTTGAGATATAAACATATACAAAATTGACTTGTATGCAAGTAAATGGGTTTTAGAGTGAGAAAGGTGGATTGGCGTGTGACTGTGTGTTTGTGAGACCCTAATCCATCCGTGTGGTGCAGCTCGTCTTTGATTTTCCTCAATCGACAGCAAAATAATCGATTCTGGATAGATCAGTGGTGATTATGAATTTCTATCCGAATAACTGAACCATAGTTAAAGATGATGTTGAAGGCCATGGAATGCCGATATATCACTTAAAGAATACACATAATGTTCCGTTCATGAACTTTGTGAAAATTAAGATTTTACGGCTTGGCGAATTCTGAAAGTATTATTAGGCACCAGAGAATCTGGCCAGGTCATAAACCAACCGAATTTCACTTACCAATGAATGAACTAAGTGGTTTTGGTACCATTAGTACAATCATGATAGTGATTCATGCAAAAAAACGTGAAACTGGCTGGATTTGATACCGTTGTCATCAAAATATATTTTGTACCATTTTGTGGGTTATTTTGTTGATACCTTCATCGTAAGTGTTAAGATGGTAAAAGTGTTCGTACTTGAAACGCCAAAAAAAGCCCTTTTATAAAATATTGACACTTAAAATTTTTAAATTCACCCAAAAAAGAATTAGTATCCATGATTAGATCCATGAAATGGGCATGATATAATCTGCTACATTTGCTACCCACCCAACTTTATTATACGCTTTGGGCCCTCAAAGAACTTGAGACGGCAGGAACTGCATAACGGGTCAAAAAGCAGGTCATGACAGTTGCAGTAAATAAAGAAGTATAATTACATTATCAGCTTCATGAAAGTATGTAACTTATGCATCACAACTGATAGACGCCCTTCCAAGCCCTAGAACTGCAGGCAAAGAAAATCATGTAACAAAAAATTCAGGATTTGAACATCCATAACAGATTCATCAAAGAAATTAAATAACGGGTCAGTTTTGGTTATAACTTATTGCTTATGGGTCATAACAGTTGTATCATCAGATCCAGAATAAAGCTGAAAGTGAAAACGATGTTATAATCACAATACACTGTTTACTGATAGCATATGGGTGTAAATCATGAAACTGTACCAGCCAATGAGTTGGGTCAGGATGAAAAATAACACTCGTCACAACCCCTTTATGACCCTTAAAGGAATGTGTACAGAAATGCCCTTCAACGTCCCATACATTTACTTTGCCATCTGCTCTAGCAGTTGCCAGCAATTCACTTTCACCGCGTGACATGTCATCGTGTTGATGCATATTTGTGTGGATGCAGCTTGGTTCAGTTCGGCTCGGTTCAGTTCGACTCAACTCGGTTCGAGACCGAAGTCGACGACGTTCCTCCGTCGTACGACCCGACATTCGCGATATGAAAACGAAGATAATGCAAGATGACATCATCATGATGATGTCACTTACATATACAAATTGAACTTCACGAAGAATCATTGTTATGTTATGTCACGAAGAATCTTTTTCTTTTATTATTGTTCACGAAGAATCATACTTCACGAAGGATTATGGATTCTTCGTGGGACTCTAGACTTTCGTGGCCCTGTAAGTTCTTCGTGGTGTCAGCTGGGTCATGGTGTAAGTTCGTGATTCGGACCGTGACCCGTGATTAGTGTGTGATTATGTTCAATACAGGAAAGATTAGAGACTGACAAACAACTTCCTTGTATTAAGTCGGTAGTATAACATTACAAAGCGGCCCGATTACTAGCTAGCCTAACCATACCAAAGGAGCATACATCCGGGGAGAGACCAAGTGGTGATCTCTCCCCCAAAGTCTAAAACCTTCTTCAAGTGTTGCAAATGACTAAGGGTTGGTATTTATAGCCACACCCCTTGTCTTGCAAACACACACGGTCAAACGGATAACCCTCTCGTTTGACCACTTCAAACGAGCGGGTCAATACACGTTCGTTTGACCGTTTCAGTAACTATTACATAATCAGCATAAAATAAATCTAATCTATTCGAGCAGCATCGGGCACAAAAACTGCACCAACAAATTCCCCCTTGTCCGTTGCTGTCGAATGTTGAAAATGCAACTGCAACTGCAATCGATCTTCAGTCAAGTAGTTGTTGATGTTATCTTCTCTGTGTTAACAAATTCCCCCTTGACCGATGATCCAGGTAAGTAGTATCTTGACTTGAGTTTTCATAGCAATACCAAACCCTTGAAGCTTCTCGTATAGTATTTCCCCCTCAAAGTACGCGTATCCAGTTGGGTGTTGTGCAATCTCCTCGCAAGGCTAAATTGACCGATCTTTCGCTGATCTTCCAATACTCCAACCGGCATTTGATAAGGGTTCCATTCTTTAAAAAACTGCATCAATTCTTGATCTTGTCATAAGAACTCTATTTCGTTTAAGCATACTAAATTGGTAAAGTTTTCTGGTGAACTGTCTTCTGTAAACCATCTTTGTGGGATCGACCAAGTAATGCACTTTGATCGTCGGCATCAACACTCAGGAAGTCAGCTAGACTGAGTATATCATTTGCAAGCTCAACCAGCACGCTTAGGGGCTGTTTGGTAGCCTCTGAATGGCCATTAAGAGGCTACCTCTTCATGGAACCATTAAGAATTTTACCAATGAGAAGGTAGAAGAATGTGACATGTGATGATTTACCATTCAGAGGTTACCTCTTAACCATTCAGACTTGAGGTTACCTCTTATTCATTCAGAGGTTTTAAACTATTAAGAGGTAGCATCTGAATAGTCATTAAGAGGCTACCAAACAGCCCCTTAGTTGAACTACATCTAGATCTCATTGTCTCGCCTTTGTGAAGTTGACCACATAATGCACTACGGATCTTCAGCATCAGTACTCAGGATGTCAGCTTTACCAAGTACATCGTTTCTGAACTCAACGAATTGAATTACACCCAGATCCCTGTAAAATCTCATAAAGATTCCCCAGGTCTTCAGTGAACAGAGTTTTGAAACTACTGTAGACTTTAGATACCTGTATGTTTCCGTGCAAAACCCTTCACGCTGGCTAGAGAACTAATTAAAATCCTCAAATATGAGTTTGTGCAAAACATTCCACGCAGAACCTTTGGTATCACCAGAAAATCACAAACTCTACCACCTGTGATTGCGTTTAGAAATTTACCGAAGAAATACAAAAACATATGAAAATTTTTATCCCCCCATTTCTTTGGTAAAATCTCTAAACCTTGACAAATTCCCTGCACTGAGCGGAACTGTCGTTAACTTCACTGAACAGATTCTATCCAGTTAGCAGAATCTTTCAAATGTTCTCGGTTTTTTTTTTGAAAAATCACGAAAGCAACTTTCTTCTTTGCATATTCTAGTTGATAATGAAAGTCCCCTAACTCCGTAGGATCCGACTTGTATCCCCTCAAAGTTCTGCTAACACCTAATCCGAAAACTTCCATCATAGGCATAACTCTTCGACTTTGTGACCTCGTTAGGATCGGTCTTGGCTCTCTAGGTTCCTTCAATCATTACCAAATGCGAGAATATGACAATAAACAAAATTCTTTCGAGCATTTACGAACACCAATAACAAAACAAATTATCACGTGCGGAAATAAATATACCGTTTTTGGCCCATAATAGTCACGTCACCAATTTTGACATTTGAACCGGTAACCGTGACTACCCCACGTAAAAAAAATAATGTTTTCATCATGCCTCATCATTCCGCGCGCTCCCGAACCTTTACGAATTTGACGTTGAAAAAGCTTGATTCAAATAAGCTTCACGAACACCCGACCCCACTTTGCAAGTCACGAAAAAAATTGTTCACGAACAACTTGTCAAAAATTGTGTTTCATGAAATAGAGGCCCAAACAATGAAACATCCTTAGCCCAAGATAGTCCACGAATTGTAAAAGATTCTTGTGCACTATGATGTTGGCCCAATCAATGAAAGTGAGCCCGAAAACCAACGAACGGCTTAAATTGATGAATGTTGAACACCAATTCAATTTCCATCAACACCAAGTGGGCCCCCAATAAACATTTCATCATTAAAGTTACCCCAAAAAAGAAGCCCACTATTTCTAGGATTCTTTTGTTCGGACATATAAGTGGGCCCAAATGAATAAAACCTAGTTGCCAAACAAATGAACCTGCGACATTACCTTGTACAGCCGCTAATAGACATCATCTTCCCTCATCCTCTTTCTCTGTGATAAACAAACATCAGTAGCCGCCATTACCTCCCTAACTTCGCTGAGAAACCACATTAACCACCATCACCGATCGTTATCCATCACCAACGGAAACTCGTCACCACCACATCGGCCCCTGCCCACGAAGAACAGAGAACCACGAAGAAGTAAAGGTTCTTCGTGAACCTTACAACAGCCAACAAACCAGCCGAAGTATGTTCTTCGTGGAGGGATTCTTCGCAGGGGTTCTCCGCAGGGAGTTCTTTAGCAACGGGTTCTTCGGCAGATGCAGGTTATTCGGGCAGTGGTTCTTCGCCAAGGGTTTTTCGCAGGGGTTCTTCAGCAGCAGTAGGTTTTTAGTGAGTGGGAGTTTTTCACAGCACGGGGGTTATTCGTGAGTGGGAGTTCTCCGTGGGTCCTGAATGAAGAAACGCTAGTGCTTCTTTAAGAGCCGCCACCCCTCTTCAAGAACACAGCCACTGTTCATTTGCAGATCTGAGGATTTGACTAAAAATACCTCAAAGTGATGATGAAAACTTGATAATTTTGGTGTAAAACATAAAGTCCAACCCTTGTGTATGGTCTGTTTCATCTAGATCCATACTTTTTGGGTCTAGATCTGAAATTTTCTTGTTTACACCTGAAGAAACACTAGATAATTGACCGGGATCCAATTATCTAGGGGGTTTGGATCTGCATAAAAGGGAGTTGTTCTCTCTCGTTCGACTCGACTCTATTGACCTTCTCCTCCGGTAAACTCTGCAAAACAAAGCACCGTTAGCCTCGTCAAGGGGAGAAGAGGGGTTCTCTCCTTGACCCGACTCCGGCGTGAGAATAAGTATGTGTTTATGAAGAAGAAGATGTATTGACGAAGTGTGTGTAACTTGCCTTTCATACCTGAATTATCCTCATATTTATAACCGAGAGTTTGGGTGGGAAAACCTGTTGGTGAAATGTTGACGGAAGATGCTAACCCCGTGAGCGGTTACATTTCCTTCCGTTAAGCTTCTCAATCTGATGTGAGTGCACACGGATCGCTGTTTAGATCTATGGCTGGGGGTTTGCCACGTGGAAAGTGACCAAGTGGAGGTTTCTCTCTAATTACATGCTATCATCGTGATTTCAGGGATGCCTGAGGTGATGACACGTGTCCAGACGGTTATAACCGTCCTAGTGGTGCACGATTGAATTCTTTCTAGAAGGTTATTGCTGTAATCTGGTGTGACTCTTTATCGTGTGGCATCAGTTGGGTGAATAATATCCAAGTCTGGATATTATTAAGCGGAAGTGCTTGACTTAGGATTTTCATCCTTTACTTATGGAGGAACGCGCAAGGATTTATGATTTCCTTTGGGCGCGCGAGTGTTGTCTGCTATCTGTCCCTTAAGCCTTCCTTTTGTAAGGCCAGTGCGCAGCCGCGCAAGGTAAAAAGGGACTGAAAGACAAGATTGCGGTATGGTCCCAAGTACTTATCACAAGGTTTTTGGGACCTTACCCCTTCAAGTCCCCCCAGTCTAGTGTTGTTCTTATGCAAGTAAGTGGAACACTGGACTTATGAGAGGGAAATGCTTTTTGGCACGAAAGTAGGGAATCTTTTATGAGAAGATTTTCGTTGCTTATTATAAAGATTTTGAAAATCTTTGACTTTAGGTGGGGCTGGTACAGTAAGGACTGAGTGACAGTCTGTCACTGTCAGTTGTCCCTTACAGTCCGTGTTTTGTACGCGCGTGAACTCGCGTTTGTGCTGATTCTCACTCGCTCCTGTCGCTTGGGTAACCGTGATATCCGGAAAAGGTGCTATGGCGGTTACCGATGCTATTTATTGCGGTGAGTATATAAGTTTGTTGGGGTTGCCCCTTTCTGTTAATCATTGCTCTGTTGAAAACTTTTCCCCTTCCTTTCTTCATTATCCGAAAAATTTTGTCACTTCTTCCTCTTATGTCAACCGGAGAACACCAAGAAGAATTATCTGAAGAAATGTCTGCTGAACTTCCACCGTTGAAGTGGCCCAGAGCAACTTTCGATGGTTTGGTTCGAAACCTTAGATTCCCAGAGAACTGGGGTGCCCTGTTTCCTGAAGAGGGTCAGACGGCAGCAGATGCTCTGGCTGGGTATATCACTCTCTTTTGGGATTTTTTCTGTGAAGGCAACTTTCGCTTGCCTGTAACAAAAATTTTCCTTGAAATCCTTGAGCATTATAAGTTTCATATCTCCCAACTTCACCCTATCGGCATGGTTAGGGTTCGACACTTCGAGTTTGTGTGTCGGACGATGCATATTGAGCCAACGGTCCTTCGATTTAGGGTTTTCCACCAAATGCATTGTACCCAAGGGTTTTATTCGTTTGTCCAAAGAGCGTCCGCGAAGAAGATTTTGCAGCATCCTCCAAAGTCTTTCAATGATTGGAAACAGAAATTTTTCTTCATCAAGGCAGGGGTGATTCCGATGAGGATGGTTCTAAGGGGAAAGGAAGATGTCCTTCCTGAAACGATTCGGACTCCTGTTGATGAGAATTGGTATCAAGATCTGAAGGAAGTTCCTAACATTGCTTTGCCGGAGAAGGCCCTTGTTGTGCTAGTATGAGTTTGAATTGGAAGATGGACCGGGAAGACAAACCGGTGTATACGGAGGATGGTAAAGGTAAAATTGGGATTTTACCCTTTCTTCTTCTTCTCTTCTTTTTTTTTTTTTTTTTTTTTTTGACTTGCCCTTCCTTTCTTGCAGTTGTTTCGTTGTATGTTGTTGCTTATAAGAGGGAAGGTGGAAAAATGGGTACCATTCAGAAGAAACCTGATGAGGAGCTTTGGTACCATCGGATTGTGAGGAATTTTGCTCTTCCGCGGGATGCGGATTTGTCTTTTCAACCTGCTGCTGGTGCTAGTATACCATTATCCTGTTCTTCATCACCTGCTTTTTTTTTTGCGCATCTGAAAAGTCCCATTTTGTACTTTAGCAGGTGAATTGTCGAATTTGGGTATAGGCCCTGAGAAGAGAAAACGCGCGGCAAATACAACTTCCGCGCCGAAGAAGGATGATGCTGAGAAAACGCAATCTGCTAGGTTTAAGAATATCGGAGGGGAGAAGAAAGGTATGCGCCGTTCCTCTGACTCCAGGTGTGATTATGTGGTGATTTCTGACTCTTTGGAGGGTCTTGCGCCTGCAGTTGTTATTAGGAGGCCTAAACCGGAACCCAAAGATACTGCTGACATTCCTCCATCCAACCCAGAAGATCCCATTGACTTGGAGTCTAGTCCTGAACACTTGGTGCGAAAGAAGGCAGATAAAAGGAAACAGACTGATCCTGAAGCTGAGGGTCAGCCCTCAAAGAAGATTCAGCGGAAGAAAATTACCAGGAAAGTCAATCTGGACGCTTTTATTTCTGAGTCTGTTCCTAGTAAGTGTTACCTTTGCTTCTTTTCTTTATGCGCATCGAATATTCATAGATTTTTTTTAGCAGTCCCAACTTCTCCTGTTCCCACAGAGCCGCCGCCTGTGGTTAACGAAGAAATCCCACTCTCTCCTTCGCGTGCTGCTGTTGTTGATCAGTTAAAGTCTGCTGAGGGTGGTGTGGAGAAAGTTGTTGAGGGTGACGAGCCTGCTGATACCGTTGTGGAAACCGAAATGGTTGTTTGTTCAGGGGTTGCGGATGGTGCTGGTGACCCTCAAGCACCTGAACTTGCTAGTCATGGGAAAGAAAAAATTGCTGAAGAAGTTAACGTTCCAACTTCTCCTCCTAGAACTTCTGGCTTTATGCCTGAAAACGTTGAGAAGATTTCTGCTAGAGATCAAGGCACATTCTCTGATGCTGGCCAGAGTTCCCCAATCCGCCCAGATGAGACTCTGGGGGATTACTACTATAGAACTTATTCAGAAAAAGATGCTTCTGACATCCATGCCCCTGTCTGGAATCTGAAGAAGGGTGACACCTTCTCAGACTTGCGCGTGTGCCAGGACTGGTTACAGGGGGTGTTTCCGCTTGGGGAAATCAAATTTCAAGAAAGTCGTATTCACGAGCAAACTTATCATGCTTACCTTGAGGGAGCTGCTTCTCATGCATCGACCACTCACTGTATAGTGCGTGAATTGCGCAGCATGCACAAGGAGTGGGATGCGTTTCAGGTGTCCAAGAAGAAATTTGCTGCGGACGAAAACCGGATTGCTCAGTTGAAAGCAAAATTGGAAGCTGATCAAGCCAAGTTTGAGGCTGATCGTAAAACTGAGGAATGGTCTGTTGCGGGTTGGAAGAGGAAAGCGGAGGCCGAAGCTGCCCTTCTTTCCGAAGAACGAAAAAACTGGAAGAAGATTTGCGAAAAGGGTAATACTGAGAAGATTAATCTCCGTAATGTCATCAATAATCTCAAGGCTGAGATTGAAAGACTGAAGAAACAGGATGCGGAGGTAGAGAAGTTGAGAAAGGAGAAGACCGATGCAGAAGCTGCGCTAGAAGAAGCGCGTTCTCATAGGGAGCGCAGTGAGCAACACGAGGTACATGCTTGCGCCACTCTTGCTCTTAGAGATAAAGAGTTAGAAGAACTTACTGCTTTTCTTTCTGACCAGGAACAACTTAAAAAGGATCTGGAACTTGCGCATTCCGAAAAGGCTGAGACCTCCCGCCGTTTGACTGAAACTGAAGAAAAATTGGAAAATTCTGAAACGGCGCGGGCCACAGTGGAAAGCGAGCCTGAACCTTTAAAGAGTGATATGGCATGGCTGAAAGATCGTGGAATCACCTGTGTAAGTTGCTTCTTATTTTTGTTGCGGGAACGTTTTTGTGCCTTCTTGTTATTTACCCTTTCTTACTGTCGTAGGTTGCTGAATCAGTGTTGAATTCTGAGGAGTTGGATAAAACCGTTGCGCGTTTAGTTGTTGCTGCGCGAAGGGATGGGTATGCCCAAGGATATGCTGAGTGTTCTCAGAATGTGAATAGCGCTTTGAAGGTTGATTGGGATACCAACAAATCTTTCCGGATGACGGTGAAGATTTAGTGTAGGTTCCTTTGAAACTGTATTGAACAATTTTTTGTAATATTTGGGACGTGTATCCCTTTCTTTGTTGGTGCGCCGTTGCGCAAGTAACTAAAACACTACCGTGTTTGGTAGTTTTTAAGGCGTATTTGTACGCTGAGAATAGTATGTCATGTTTTTTAGTTTACAATTTTTTGCATGAGTACAATTACTTTGATTACGTAAGGCGAATGAAGTTGGTATAAAGCTCGTGTGTGAACGTATGGTCGTTTGTGATGTAATCACTGACCGTTCATGAGGCTTTATTTTATATTTACAATAATGTTTTTGCGCTTGCTAAAAGAAATTGCATGCACTTTGTAAGAAAAACACAAGAATAACAGAAACTTTGTTGTTTATTTCCGGATAGGGCGCAGAGGCCATTACAAAGTTTTCTAATAAATATACGAGACTTAACTTACTCTATTCTCCCGCTCTGTCTTAATAAATCATGTCTTTCTGCGAGGAGACCATAGAGTTTCTTCTTAGTTCTTCCCCCTTTTGCTCGGGCCTTCGTCGCCTCGAGTTATCTGCTTTATTTCCTTGCGCACATTTTGTAGCAGATGTGTGAGCTCGCCGCTTTTAAGGGCTTTCTCAATCTCGGTGCGCAAGGAAATGCAGTTGTTGGTGGTATGCCCATTGTCCTTGTGATATTCGCAATATTGGGCTGGGTCTTGTCCGCGTTTGTTTTTCATGGGGTTCAGTGGCTTGAACTGATAATCTTCAGTGCTCAAGACTTCCGCGGGAGTTTTAGTTAAGGGAGTCCATTGCCTCTCCCTGTTCTCCTGTTTGATTTCCCTCTGCATGGAAAGTTTATTGATCGTTTCCCGAGCATCTTCAGATGAATGGTTCCCCGAGCCAGATTCGCGCCATCCCTTCTTGAATTTCCTCCCGCCGTTAGAGCCTAAGTCGGAGGGTCGGTTATGTGGTGGTGGCGGCCTATTAGTGGTAAGGTTCTTTTCTGTTTGTGCGTAAACCTTAGCTGCTGCCATTACTTTTTCCCAGCTTGTCGGGAGACCTTCTGTTCCGGACAGGACTTTGATCATATCATCGCATCTGACCGCATACTTGAACTGTGCGCGAATCAATTGCTCGTGGACTCCCCCGATCTCCAGTACTTCTTTGTTATATCGGGTGATAAAGTCCTCCAGGCTCTCGTCGTCATGACGCCAGATGTTCATCACATCAGATGTGTCTCGGATAGATCGTCGTTGTTGACTGAAATGAGTCAGAAATTTCTTGTGCAGATCCTTCCATGACGTGATATTCCCGATGGGTAAATTATCAAACCAGATTCTTGCCGCGCCAGTAAGGGTCTGTACGAAAAGATGGCACCATAATGGTAGAGTCCAGCCGCCTACTAGCCCTGCGCTTGTAAAAACCCTTAAGTGGTCATCAGGGTCTGTTAGCCCATTAAATTTACCCACGTTGGATGGTAGTTTAGCTTTCTCCAGTGGAGCCAAAGCTAATTCCATGATGAACTTTGAATTTTCCGCTGCTTTCGCAGGGCGGTAAATCAAATCATAGTTGTGTTCAGCTTCGGGGTTGTAAACCGCACGGGGTTTACACTTGTTGTAGTTCAACCGACTAAACAAAATGACGTTGTCTCCTATGCGATAGGTTGGATCATCTTCATTCTGGTAGGTGTTTCGGTGAGAACCTAACCTAGTGTGAACGGATGCTCTCCGGTTGGAGTGTGACTCATCCCGACGCTCCCGTCGATGACTCTCTGATTGAGTATATCTCGACGGAGATCTGGAATATACCTCTGTGTCTTCATTATGGGACGGGCTCTCACGTTGAGAAGCATGAGCACGGGATCCTGGTCTTCTCGACTGAGTCTGAGGAGCAGTCTGTGCACACAGCTGTGTGTATACTGCATTTAGTGCCCCTTGAGACCTGACGTACCAGGAGATTGGAGTTTCTCCTGGAGGTAGAATTGATTGAATAGGGATTTTTGGCTGAATCCCCGGAGTGATAGGTTCATTCACACGATTGGATTGCACCTCGTTGTCATCTGAGGCATCTTCTGGAATTCCTTCAACCTGAAAGTTATTCCCGACATTCGGCCGAGGGCCGGTTTGCCTTTGAGATGATGTTTCTTCCATGTGCAAATGAAATCAACAGGGTAGATCAAAAAACGAGAGAAAATTGGATGAGACAAAGAAATCGTTGGGCGCCAATGAAGAAACACTAGATAATTGACCGGGATCCAATTATCTAGGGGTTTGGATCTGCATAAAAGGGGGTTGTTCTCTCTCGTTCGACTCGACTCTATTGACCTTCTCCTCCGGTAAACTCTGCAAAACAAAGCACCGTTAGCCTCGTCAAGGGGAGAAGAGGGGTTCTCTCCTTGACCCGACTCCGGCGTGAGAATAAGTATGTGTTTATGAAGAAGAAGATGTATTGACGAAGTGTGTGTAACTTGCCTTTCATACCTGAATTATCCTCATATTTATAACCGAGAGTTTGGGCGGGAAAACCTGTTGGTGAAATGTTGACGGAAGATGCTAACCCCGTGAGCGGTTACATTTCCTTCCGTTAAGCTTCTCAATCTGATGTGAGTGCACACGGATCGCTGTTTAGATCTATGGCTGGGGGTTTGCCACGTTTAAAGTGACCAAGTGGAGGTTTCTCTCTAATTACATGCTATCATCGTGATTTCAGGGATGCCTGAGGTGATGACACGTGTGCAGACGGTTATCACCGTCCTAGTGGTGCACGATTGAATTCTTTCTAGAAGATTACTGCTATAATCTGGTGTGACTCTTTATCGTGTGGCATCAGTTGGGTGAATAATATCCAAGTCTGGATATTATTAAGCGGAAGTGCTTGACTTAGGATTTTCATCATTTACTTATGGAGGAACGCGCAAGGATTTATGATTTCCTTTGGGCGCACGAGTGTTGTCTGCTATCTAGCCCTTAAGCCTTCCTTTTGTAAGGCCAGTGCGCAGCCGCGCAAGGTAAAAAGGGACTGAAAGACAAGATTGCGGTATGGTCCCAAGTACTTATTACAAGGTTTTTGGGACCTTACCCCTTCAACACCATATTTACATTTTGAACAAAAACACCACAAAAATCACTGATGAAGAGCACATGTGACTTAGCGAATTTTTAGATTCACTAAATCGTGTACCATGGCTCTGATACCAATTGTAAGTTCGTGATTCGGACCGTGACCCGTGATTAGTGTGTGATTATGTTCAAGACAGGAGAGATTAGAGACTGATAAACAACTTCCTTGTATTAATTCGGTAGTATAACATTACAAAGCGGCCCGATTACTAGCTAGCCGAACCATACCAAGGGAGCATACATCCGGGGAGAGACCAAGTGGTGATCTCTCCCCCAAAGTCTAAAACCTTCATCAAGTGTTGCAAATGACTAAGGGTTGGTATTTATAGCCACAACCCTTGTCTTGCAAACACACACGGTCAAACGAATAACCCTCTCGTTTGACCACTTCAAACGAGTGGGTCAATACACGTTCGTTTGACTGTTTCATTAACTATTACATAATCAGCATAAAATAAATCTAATCTATTCGAACAGCATCGGACACAAAAACTGCACCAACACATGGCCTATAAATACCAACCCATGTTAACCAGTTTCTGTAAGAGTGCATAGAGAGATAAGCAGTTTGTTCAAGAGTGTATGTACTGGGTCTCTCTACAAATCAATATAGTGAATCTTTGAAGTTATATCTTTTGTTATATTGGTTATGCTCTTGCTTTGGTTTGCATATACACTTGGATTCCGCACTCGTGTTTATGTTAAACAACAAGGAAGTAGGTTATCTTGATCCTCCAACTGGACCTACAAGTGGTATCAGAGCCAGGTTCTCTTCCTTGTTGAAAACCAAGCATTTTGGTGAGTTTTGAGTGAAGTTTTAGAAAGAAAAAGCAGTGTTGCAAAAATTGCGACTAGTCGGCGATTAATCGGTGACTAGTCGCTAGTCGGCCTCCTACTGAGTAATTTTTCACTAATCAGTAAAAAAATCGCTAGTCGTTCAAAGCCGGTCAAAGCCGGTGCTAGTCGGCCCAAGTCGGCGTAGTCGGCCCTAGTCGGCCCAATTTAAATGTCTATAAAACTGGCCCATAATGAAAAAAATAGCCCATCTTTGTTTGCCTTATACCCTAAACTGAGCGACATTAGTGGATTTGATGCCCTAAACTCTTTACAACACTGAGCAACATCAGCGAGCAGAGACAGCGGTGGCCCTGCAACCTTCTCCGGTGACATCTACCTTCTCCGGCGGCCCTGCTACATTCTCCGGCGACAAGTAATTAACTAATTATTGGAATGATTATAATATTAATATGCTGTAATTGTTATTTGTTAGACAATAGTGAATAATTAGTGTTCGATTGAACTTATTACAGTTAGCCAATTGTTCGACAGATTACAGTAATTGTAATTGTTGGACTGAAGTTTGTTCATTTTTATTAGGTTTAATCATAATTCCATAGATGCCATAAAAAATGATACTTAATTAATCTCGATTACAGTTAGCAAGTATCATTAACAATTATTGTTTAATAATCTCGATTACAGTTAGCAAATACCATAAAAATGCATTGTTGGACTGAATGTATATGGAATTGTGAGTATATATATACATATTTATAAAAATAAAAAAAATATACATATAAAATTTCCGATCAGATTAATCCCGAGTAGTCGCTAGTCCCCACCTCACCGGCCGACTAGCGAGTTCTCCAACCTTGAGAAAAAGTGGTCTAAAATTTGGTAAAAAAACTAGTTGTTTGCAGAAAATTTTTAAAAAAACATTGTTAAAACACATGGAGATATGTTAAAATATGGTTTTTTCTTGAAATTTCTAGCAAAAATCTCGTTCGCCATCTTTTCCAGTGAAGTGTTTTGGCCGGAAAACTCATCGGAAGTGACATTTCGAAAGTTTGTTTTGTAACCAAATCTGGATAACCAGCTACCCACTTTCTAAAATTCAGAAACAAGATTCTTCTGTAAAAGGATAATTTTTACCTACCCTGTCACGAACAACCATATTCACGAAAGAACCCATATTCACAAAGACCCATATTAACGAAGAATTAATTCAAAGTGCTATCAAGTTTTCGTGACCAAGGTTAACCTTCGTGACCACTTGTACACGAAGAATTAATCACAACTTGTTTTTGTTTTTGATTTTTCGTGAACCAAGGTTTTTTCGTGAACCAAAGTTTTTCGTGAGACCATTTTTTTTGTGACCAAGGTTCTTCGTGTGTCATATTGTTGAATTAAGTGGATGTGTATTTTAAGTGGATGTGCATTTGTGTCGCAGCCTCCGACCCCTACCCCGGGAGCGGGAGTCGTGAACCAGTCAAGTGGTATCGGTGTTTATTAACTTGGCAGCGGAAATGAGACATCAGGGTCGTGGTTAGGAGATATTTCAGAGTTTCAAAACACCAAACTTTTATAATAAAATAAATGGGATAAAAACCCATGTTTCCTTCATAATACATTTGTAGGGATAGCACCCTAGTTGCTAAAAACATAAACTTTTATTTAGGTAACTTTTATAGCCACTTATTTAAGCCTTTAGTGCTCCATAGCTGGCTTCTTATAGCTTCACATTAAGTTACCTGAAACGCGTTTTAAAAAGATTTTATTAGCAAGAAATACTGGCGAGTGCATCCCAGTTTAATTAAAACAAGCTTTTATAACTTTACAGTATTGAGAGCGATTACAATGTTTATATCTACCAATATACTCATTCAGTATTTGTCATGTTGGAAGTTCCATGACTGTGGTCATATAACTATTGGCTAACTCTTTGTCCAATAGTAACGCTTTACTAGTAGTGTATACAAAACCCCACATTCCGGAAACAATTGTAGAATACAAAGCCTCAATCACTGTAAAGTATAACTGAAAATATTTGAGGTTTGTAAAACAGTTTGGTAGAAAAAGAGAATGACTCACTTTGTAGACTTAGGTAATTCTACAGTTTCCTGTGGGTGTTCTGGATTATTTTCTATTAAAAACAGACAATGCACATGTGTTAGTAAGATAACCCAAACCACATTAGCCATACAACACCAGAAAGAACTCCAACGAACTTAGTCAGGCAGAGCCTCGACATGTGTTACGGAGTCCTAGATCAATCAGGTAGGGTAACTAATTAGTGATCTGGGGTTAAAATACTTACAATGAGGCAGAGCTTTGTGTTTTAGGGGTATAATTCCGAGCTACTTTTAGCTATAATAGGGGCTTGAGAGAGAAAGAAGATGAAGGAATTGAGACTGAGGCTGAAAGCCTCAATTTATAGGCTGAATCTGGACTGGCTCGCGCCCCGCAACTCCCCCCTTTGGTCCATTCGCGCCCCCGAGAGACCCCTAGCTACGGCTAGGGTGGCCTTCTCACCACCTAGACTTGCCACATTCGGGGACACGTGGCACCAAGAGACTTCGGAAACCATAGGGGTCTCGCGCCCCGCTAGCCACCTGGTGAACTCGGTCGCGGCCCGCGAGTGACTTAAAATGTTTATTTTATTTGATTTTTATAAAAACTAAGGTTATACGGGTCTAATATAGCGTGTACGGGGTATATTTAGGGCATTATCTGAGGGTTGTTATATCCTCCCCACCTTGTTTTAAATCTCGTCCTCGAGATTCATTGGAATAGGTGTGGATATTTCCTTTGCATTTCTAACTCGAGCTCCCAAGTGTACTCTGGTCCTCTCTTGGAATCTCATTTTACCTAGACCAGAACTAGTCTCTTGTGTTTAAGATTCTTGATCTTTCTATCTTCGATCTGTAGTGGTTTCTCTACAAACTTAAGCTTTTCGTTTACCTCTATGTCCTGAAGAGGAGTCTGCTAAGCATTTCTTGAGGTTACATACATGAAATACATCATATATTCCTGCCATTTCTTCTGGAAATTGTAGCTGATAGGCTACTGGTCCTATTCTTTTGATAATCTCAAAAAGTCCAACATACCTTGGGTTTAGCTTTCTTCTTTTACCGAATCTAACCACTCCTTTCCATGGAGAAACTTTTAATAATACCTTATCTCCAACTTGAAATTCCAATGGTTTTCATCTGTTATCTGCATAACTCTTTTGATGATCTCATGCTGCTTTTAGTCTTTCCTTAACTTGAATAATTTTATCAGTGGTTTCTTGCACAATCTCTGCTCAACAGACTGAAGTTCGGCATTTTCGTCCATAAAGGGCTTCAAATGGTGTAGCATTGATGCTGGTATGATAGCTGTTGTTGTAGGAAAATTCTATTAATGGTAAATGATCGTCCCAGTTTCCTCCAAAATCAATTACACGGGCTCTAAGCATATCTTCCATTGTCTGAATTGTCCTTTCGCTTTGTCCGTCCGTTTGAGGATGATAAGCTGTGCTTAGATTCAACCTGGTTCCCATTGCTTTTTGGAAACTTGTCCAAAAATGAGATGTATAATGGCTATCTCTGTCAGACACAATGGATAAAGGAATTCCATGTAATGAAACTATTTCATTTACATATAACTTGGCTAATTGTTCCATACTGTAAGTTTCCTTCATTGGTAAGAAATGAGCAAATTTGGTTAATCTGTGGACAATCACCCAGATTGTATCATTACCTTTTCGTGTCTTGGGTAATTTGGTAACAAAGTCCATTGTTATCAATTCTCATTTCCAGATTGGCATTTCTAATTGCTGCAATAATCCAGAAGGTTTCTGATGTTCAGCTTTAACCTGTGAACAGGTTAGACATTTAGCAACATAGTTTGCTATATCCTTTTTCATTCCTATCCACCAGAAATTCTTTCTTAAGTCTTGATACATCTTATCACTACCATGATGTATTGTATACTTAGACTTATGGGCTTCTTCTAAAATTCGGTTTCGTAGGTTTCCTTGAATAGGTATCCAGATCCTTTTCTTATGGAATCTCCAAATTCCATCTGTTCCTCTTTCTAATTCCATAATCATTCCTTTTAAACCTTCAGCATCGTCCTTGATTGCTGTTTCATGTACCTCTTTAATTTTCTCATTTAAATCTATCTACAGATTTAGTCTGAGAGAGCGTACTCGTTTTGGCTTTTCATGATACTTTCGACTTAAAGCATCAACTACTACATTAGCTTTTCCTACATGATACTGGATATCACAATCATAATCACTAAGAATTTCCATCCAACGTCTCTGTCTCATACTTAATTCCTCCTGTCCGAAGACATATCTTAAGCTCTTATGATCTGTAAATACGACGAACTTACTACCGTAAAGATAGTGTCTCCAAATCTTAATGGTAAAAGTTATGGCTCCTAACTCTAGATCGTGGGTTGTATAATTCTCTTCATGTTTCTTAAGCTGTCTAGAGGCATAAGCTATAACCTTTTGACGTTGCATCAGCACACATCCGTATCCTAACTTAGACACGTCACAATAGACTACAAAGTCTTCAGTTCCTCCTGGCAATGCGAGTATCGGTGCATTGGTTAACCTTTGCTTTAAAATCCTAAATGCTTCCTTCTGTTTTGGTCCCCATTCAAACTTAACTGATTTGCAAGTTAGCTTGGTTAATGGAATGGCTATTTTAGAGAAATCTTGAATAAAACATCTATAATAACCTGCCAATTCAAGAAAACTTCTTACTTCTGTTGGTGTCTCAGAGACTTTCCGTTTGGTAATCGCCTCGATCTTTGTGGGATCCACATGAATTTCTTCATGATTAACCAGATGTCCAAGGAATTGCACTTCTTGCAACCAGAATTCGCATTTTGAGAATTTAGCATAAAGCTTTTCTTTTCTCAATAATGTCAAAAGTATATGCAAATGTTCCGCATGATCCTCCTTACTCTTGGAGTAAATTAGAATATCATCTATAAAGACAATTACAAATTTATCCAGGAATGGTTTACATATCCTGTTCATCATGTCCATAAATTCGGTTGGGGTATTGGTTAAACCAAATGGCATGACTGTAAATTCATAATGACTGTACCTTGTTCTGAAAGCAATTTTAGGAATGTCCTCTTCCTGTACTTTCAATTGATGATATCCTGAGCGTAAATCGATCTTAGAAAAGAATTGAGCTCCTTGAAGTTGATCAAATAGTTCATCGATTCTCGGTAGTGGGTATCGATTTTTAATTGTAACCTTATTCAATTCCCGGTAATCAATGCGCATACGCATCGATCCATCCTTCTTCTTAACAAATAACACCGGTGCTCCCCATGGCGATGAGCTAGGTTGTATAAAACCTTTTTCAAGTAGTTCGTCCAACTGTTTCTTCAGTTCCTGCATCTTCGTCGGTGCTAGTCGATATAGGGCTTTGGCAACCGGTGTCGTTCCTGGTATTAGGTGAATTCTAAATTCAACCTCTCGATCTGGCGGTAATCCAGGTAACTCTTCTGGAAAAAAAACATCTGAGAATTCAGATACTACGGGAATATCTTTTAATTCTTTTCCTTTAGTGTTAATAATTAATGAAATAATATACACCATTCCTCATTTCCTTGCATAACATGCAGCTTCCATCACAGAGATGAACTTTGTGGTTTTCGTTGGTTTGTCTCCTTTAATTATGATCTTTTCACCAATTGGTGTACTTACTTGCACAGACTTTTGATCACATAAAATACTGGCATAATTGGCTACCAACCAATCCATTCCTAACACGACATCGAATCCGGCTAGATTCATCGGAAAAAGATTAGCAGTAAAGTTATGATTTAGGTATTCTATCCTTGCTCCCTGCAGGATTTCGCTTATCTTGATAGAATCTCCATTCGCCATCTCTACCAGACAGTTGTTAGTGAGAGTATAAACTCACTTAGAAGTAGCTGAGATAAGCTCTAAATTGCTCGAAATCAGATTTGAGAGAGAATTTCAGAGGGTGAAGGTTTGAAATGGAAGAAGTGAGCTGGAATTTATAGATTGGAGGTGAGGTTTGGAACGAGTTGGATCTGGGACGAGTGGGCATTTGGGACGATTGGGTCCTCTCGTGCGAGAGGGCCAGTCCCTTATGCTTGAAATTTTAATTTGCGTATTTTATCAATTTTAAGCGTTTTAAACGTGTAAGTGCAATGTATAAGTGTAGTGCATAAATAAATGAATGTATAAATGAATTTTTCACGTACAATAAGTATGAATTTGTGTATGAATTGTATCAAGTATGCATGTGTCACGGATATTTAAATAACACAAGTGTATAAAAGATCAAGTTTTTCATTATGATTCAAGTCTCGGATTACAACATTTGAAATGAAATTTGATTACAAGGGAATACAAGTTTCCAAAAAATGGAAAGTACAAACAAACTTGCTAAATAAGTAAAAAGTTACAAGAAGCGAGGCGTTACAGTCTCCCCTCCTTTAGGAAATTTCGTCCTGAAATTTAGGAAGATGCAACGAAAAGATGCGGATACTTAGTCTTCATCTCACTTTCGAGTTCCTAAGTAAACTCAGCGCCACGTTTTCCTTCCCATCGTACCTTAATAATAGGAATTCAACTGCACCTTAATTGCTTGACACCTCGATCCATGATCTCGAGGTTTCTCCACGAAGTGTAGAGTCTCGTTGATTTGAAGATCTTCGAGTGGAACTTAAAGTCCTTCTTCTGCTAGACATTTCTTCGGGTTGGAGACGTGAAAGGTAGGATGAACATTGTTAAGCTCTTGAGGTAGGTCCAGTTGATACGCTACCTTGCCAATTCTTTCGAGAATCTTGAAAGGACCTACGTATCGAGGAGCGAGTTTTCCTTTCTTACCAAAACGAACTACACCCTTCCAAGGGGATACCTTGAGAAGTACAAAGTCACCAATGTTGAATTTCAAAGGTTTGCGACGCTTGTTAGCGTAACTCTTTAGCCAACTCCTGGCTTTAAGCAAGTTGTCTCGAATCTGTAAAATCTTGTCCGTCATCTCTTGTATAAGCTCGGGACCGGTGATTTGAGCTTCTCCGATCTCCTGCCAACAAATAGGCGAATGACACTTACGACCATACAATGCCTCTAATGGTGCCATTTAAATACTCGCGTGATAATTGTTATTGTACGAGAACTCGATCACAGGCAAGTGCATATCCCAGTTGCCACCAATTACTATCTTGACACAAAAATACAAACAAGTTAACATATTCTAGCAACATTAAGCTAGTGTAATTTACCATACATCAAGAATTACATCAAAAACCCCTAAACACATGACTACACTACTTAGTGATACATACCTTCACATTTTAACACTTAAAATTTTTTAGCCAAACTTGATACCCCCCCCCCATTTTTGACCGTCCCCAAGGGGACCCACTCCCCTTCATTTGTTGCTAATCTTCTTGGTTAGTCAAAGATGCTCCCTAATGATCCTTTGGTTAAAATGTTGGAGGGAAAGTATAGCACAAGAGATAAAACACCTTATCTACCCATCCATCCTTTAATTTTCAACACAGCAAAAATCACAACACTTCTCTCCTCCCCCTCTCCCATTCTCGGCAGAAACCAACACCCCCCCCCCCCATCATCATCTTACTCAATTTCAAGTTAATCCAAGTATATCCTAAGGTGTATCAAGCATATTTAGGAAGGTGTCAAGCAATAAAAGTTGAAGGACCTCTCTTGGGAGCTATTATCCACCACTTTTCTTCATCTTCTTCTTCTTGTTTCTTCCCTAACCTTGTGCTAGTAGTAAGTCTCCTGAACACCCATTTTCCATCTTGTTTATGTTGATGTACCATATGTATAACTTAACATCTAAAAGACCTTACAAAACCAAGATGATGAACACTTTAATCAAGCTAAAAATCACAAGACAACAAGTTGTTTATGATGTGTTATGAAGTTGTTTAGTTGATTCTTTGTGTGTATGATGATGAACATCACATAAAGACTTGTGAAATGATGATTAGAAACATGATCTAACAAGTATAAATAAGGATCTTGAAAAGATCCATGGTGAACATGATGTATGAAATGGATGATCTTGAAAAAATGAATTTTGTAAAGTGTTGAACTTGTTACACATAAAATATGGTTTCTTGAAAGATGTATGAACTTGAAAGTAAGAAGTTGTAAAAGTGTAGATTTTTACTACATACAAAGTATGGTTTACTTTAAAAATGAATGAACTTGAAAGATTTAAATTGTTAAGGTTTGTAAGTTGTTACATACAAATTTTAGACTTTTTGAAAGATGGATGAAAACAAGTTCATAAATAGTTTTCTAAAAAGTTTGGTAAAATATAAAATAAGTATGATTTTTAACCAAACAAACATACTTAAAATTCATACCAAAATACTATATGTTCACAAGTTCATCTTAGTGTAACTCTTGATATATTATGTTGAAAATTGTTGTGGGAAATTGTTGAAGAATTTTTGAAAAGAAAATGATATGTTTGAAAACATGGAAACTCCATTTTCTAAGGGAAACTATGGCCAAATTTTTATAAAATTCAAACACTTAGAAAATAATTTTTATTACAAGGTTCTCACAAGTAAACTTGTTCAAAAATTACAAGTGTAAATATTCCCACAATTTTTGTATAATAATACAAGCAAAGAAGGTATGTTTTTCAAGAAATAAAATGGTTATAAATATATATTTTAGGAAATATATATTTAGTGGTCACTTGATCTATGTGCTATGTGTATATTGTTTGTATTAGTTATACTAAAAATGAAGAACTTGAAATATATGCAAACAAATACAATAAACATCTCAAATAAAAATTCCATGAATAAATTCACACATACGCTTCGGACACGATTATTGGATGATTCGGACGCTTGGACATAATGGACAAATATTACATATATACATTCTGGATTAAAAATATAATATATCAAGGCTTGGTGAAAGAAATATTTTCAAAACGGAACAAGTGACAAAATATATATTTTTACAAGTAATAAAAAAATATATTATATTTTCTCAACCATAAAAAGTATATATTATTTTTGAAGTGTATGAAAATATATATTTCAAAAACATTTTAAGAATATAAAATTTTAGTGGAAACTAAAAATATATATTTTTGAGGTAATCTTAAAAATAAAAATATGGAAATACAAGTATTTTCTAAGCCTAAGGTATATACAAATAAAATTCTCTAAACATGTCTTAAAAATGAATATTTTAATAATACAAGAAAATACGTATTCCTATACGTACAAATACATGCCATCATATACTACCTACACTTGGTGAAAATAACATTATACAAGTATTATACTAAACTATGAGAATACGAAATTAAATACGCAAAATACTTATGATACAAGTGTACCTATACTTGGGAATAAATATACAAGTATGATACTTAACAAATGGTACGATTGGTCATGTATATCGTAAACACATGTATACGGAAAAATTATACATCAATACAAGTTAAAGATATATTATTTTTAACAAATCCATCGTAATCACAAGAGATATATAAAATGATGCACGCAAATGATATAAGTTAAAATGTAATATTTGAACTAATATATCGAACTTGGAATTCTATATAATTATGGAGAATTATATAATGACATCATACATCGAAAGTATAGCTCAAAACAAATGCAATTCCAAAACAAGTCTTAATAAATATTTAAGACTAAGAGTCGTTACGGGACCGAAGTGTCTAACAAAACCTAGCATGTTTGTAGGTTGCATCACGACCCGAGGGAACCGATCTTGAGTACGCACTATTACGGAATGCAAAATTGTGAGTTCATGTCCCCCTTTTCTCTTAATTGTTTTCGGATTTATAACTCTCGAGGGTGAAGTACATGTCTCGATGGTATGGTTTAGCTAGGGAATGAACTGTTAGATCATGTGAGCGAATAGTATCTCTCTTATGTGCCATTAATCTTGTATATGTTGGACCGTTCTACGACCTTAAATCGTCAGTTAAGGTAGTTCATCTTTGCGTACGAAGGCGGAATCAACGTAAACAAAGTCATAACAGCTCTAATCCTTTTAATCTTTCTTTTCTGATTGATTTGAGTGCTTGTACAACGTTTTCTGATACAAATCCGACAGCACTTCGTGTTCCACACAATGACCTCCCTCTTCTCAAATGAAACACACAACACATATATATAGGAGGATGATTTCGCTTGAAACAGTCTGAAGCGAAATCATGTGTTGTTGATTTCGCTTGAACTGATTTCAAGCGAAATCTTCAATCTTATCCACTACAAACCCTAGATTAACCCTATTGTGTGTTCAAACAAACTATTCTAGACACAAGACTTGATTATGACGTAATCAGCAGACATTCAGTGCACCAACAGTATAGACCGAGGGACAGAAGTGGTAGATCTATCGGGTGTAGCGAGCCCTACTCTTGGGTCCTTGGGTGGCCCATGTAGTGGTTTTGTTGTTCCAGACGGGTGGACCGAAGAAAATTCGCTAGGGTTGAGTGCTTCCTATGTCGCCACACATATTAATGTCCTTGCAAAACATTAATGATCTATTCATAGACGCTTTACATACCTATTGTTAAAAGATCTCTCAAATGTTTAAAAGTTTATTTGGAACTCACTCAAAACACAAGAACTCGCTCAACTTTTGTTAATTGTTTTCAAACTTACATGTATTTCAGGGAATTAGATGGATCTTGGTGCCGACGTTACTTTCAAGCTTTTGGGATACAAGTCTTCGATGTCATCCCATTTAGAGGGTTTGGTACATATATCTCATCTTAGATGAGATATAGTCTAGAAAGCCTCATATTCTAAATCTTTTGTTGAAATAGTCCTGTTTAGAACTTAAAACTTATTTTGGTGTGTAACTTAAATTTAAACTTATGTTGGTTTGTAACATAAACAACTTGTGGTTTGTAGTGTTTTAACTTATGAATGGATGAATGTCGTTTGTTTTAATCATGTAGTTGTTTACTATGTCGTATGCAATTAAAACTGATCAAGTCACACCGCACGCTTCCGCAAATTGACGGGTGTGACAGATTGGTATCAGAGCCTCGATTGTAGTGAACCAGGATTCCTTCTCGAGTCTAGTCTACAATCACTAGGATCCTCTCACGAAAACATTTTTACAACAATCAAAAATGTTTTTCATTGCATTTACAAAGACGCCAAGATCCCCTAACCAAACACTTTTCAAGGAAAACAAAGCGAGGCCATTAATTTGGGGCATAGTCTATATGGGATAGACTTGTTAAACTAGAAGTGATTCACACGAGAACAATGTGATTACGTGTGATATGCTACAATTATTTGCCTATGTATAATAAGTAATGTTGTTATTCATTGATATATATATAGTCGACTACATTCCATTGGATGTTGTTCCCCTCGCTGCGGTCCCAGGATTTATCGTTGTGTCTGATAACGAGGACGATGTCCCCGTCATTCACGTGGAGCACATAGACGACGACATTGATGGTGGTGAGGTCATTGACCTTGCTATCTTAGAGCTCTCCTCACCTGTTGTTTCTGTGATAGACATTTCCTCTTCTGATGCTAGTGACGGCGCGTATTCGTCAGCCATTCGCCGCGCGGGGCTGCGGGCGGATGCCACCGATAGTAGCTTCGACACCATACCCATCGCTACATAGTCTCCTGTTCGTACACCTGCACCTATTTCGGCCCCCATCGCTACTCCAACCGTTGTTTCATCTGATACACCGACTCCTCACTCTACATCCATTACTCCCACTACCGAACACCCACTATCATCACATGCTGCTGATCCTCACCATACTGACACACCCATCATATTCTCTCTTGAGATTCCAGCACCCCGCCCTGGGGAGGGCACTTCTTGATAGCCGACTTACCCCGATACTCGTGGCCAGTTGATCACTTGTCCACACTATACCCCTCGCCACTTATGTTTGAGTCTGATCCCTACCATCCGTGTCACCATCTTGCTTTCACTTCCAATGATGTTACTCTCTCCTTACAGCTACAGTTCCAGGTTCTATCCCGACGGGTCAGAGAGTTAGAGCAGTTTAGGGATTCTATGCCACCACAACCACTAGCCAACCCTCCACCATCTATTCCACCACCACCATCATCACCACCACCACCACCATCTCCACAACTTTCACGTCCACTTGTCAGTCTCGAGGCTCATGTGCTCACTTTGGAGCAACGAGCCAATCTTTTAGATACCCGTATGAGTCACGTCCTTGATGAGATGGATCATCTCCACAGTTTGGTTTCCCCTACCCCACCATCACCTCCTCCAGCCCCCTAATTATCTTTTACTTGCGGGTACTTTTATGTGGGAGTCACAAACCCAGTTGCATGTACGTATGAAGACCAGCTTTGAGCTAGAGACACTTGAAGACCTTAGAAGACCAATGTAGGAGAAAAGACTTACTACTTTTGTGTATTATGACTTATATGACCAAGGCGATGTAACCTCGAGTCCCTTTTGTTTTCTTCTACAAAACAATGTAACAAGTTGTCTGATATATATAAAAGCTCAGTAGTTGTTTTCTTTATTATACATTGTTGCTTATATGTGTGCATGTGTTACTTATGAGATTGCATGTTTGGATGATGTGATGACCATTTGTGTTTTATGTATATATATATAACATAAGTGTCTATATATGCAACGTGACATTTATTTGGTGAATATTTGTCTAACCTATCTGATACTTCTTGTTAGAAAACAATGCCGCCAAGACGAAACACCAACTCGAACCCACTACTAAGGACCGAAGCCGAACTTATTGAGCGCATCTCACTGGTGATCGCGCAGCACGAAGCCTTCAGGAAACAATCCCCCTACCGGTAATGTTATGTCGTCTGTGACACACTACAATACTCTTGTGTATTCCATTCGTGCTTTGTCAATGCTCACTCGTGGTTTGTTGTTGCTAATGTTTCAGGTTGCACGTACATGCAGTTTTTAGACTGCAAACCCTTGAGCTTTGATGGCACCGGAGGTGCCATGGCATTCGTGCAATGGACTGAGAAGACAGATTCAGTCCTAAGGATGAGTAAATGTCTGCCTGAACAAAGGGTTACCTAGATTTCTGGGTTGTTCTTGGACGGTTCACTTTCATGGTGGAACCTACAGGTTCAAACAAAAGGGGAAGCTGCGGCGTATGCTATGAGCTGGGAAGAGCTCAAACAGCTTATGACGGAGAAGTACTGCTCAAGGGCTGAGATTCAGAAACTTGAGACTGAGTTCTGGAACTTAAAGATGATCAGATCTGATATCGTTGGATACACTCAACGTTTCCATGATTTGTCAAGGGTTGTTCCATATCTGGTGGAACCGGAATTTAAAAGGGTTGAGAGGTATACCTGGGGACTTGCCCTAGAAATTCTGAGCATGGTCACTGCTTCAAAGCCTCCTTCTATCCCTGAGGCTATTGATTTGGGTGTGGCACTCACTGAAGAGGTGGTTCGTTTAGGGAAATTCTCGAAGTCTGGTGCTAACAAGAAGGAGACTCATGTGGAGTCTTCGAATGACAACAAGAGGAAGTTTTCGAACTTTAAGAAGATCACTCGGGGAAACAATGATTCCAACAAGTGAAGGGATGCTAATCCGCCAGCCGAGGCTAGGACTGGCGCAACAAACAATGAAACCGGTGGTAAAGGTTATGCGGGCTTTTTGCCCAAATGTGATAAGTGTAGATACCACCATGCGGGTCCGTGCAGGACTAATAAGTGTGATAACTGTGGCAAGATTGGGCATAGTATGGATACGTGTTGGTCTGGTACAGGGCGTGGGAATAGAAACCAAGGAGGTAATGGAAACTAAGGTGGTAACAGAAATCAGGGTGGTAACGGAGGTCAAGGCGGTAATAGGAACCAAGGTGAAAATGGGAATCAAGGTGGAAACAATAACAATAATCAAGGAGGAAATGGTAATAGAAGAGGCCAAGGTTGTTATGGTTGTGGTGATAAAGGGCACTATCGGAAGGATTGCCCGAAGGAGATTCAAGCTCGTGGAAGGATTTTCACGATTGGAGCACGCGAGGAACGTCAGGACCCGAACGTTGTTACGGGTTCGTTCCTTATAAACCAACACTATGCATCTGTTCTACTTGATACTGGCGCCGACGTTAGTTTCATATCTATAGAATTTAAGAATACACTTGGCCTAGACTCAAGTAAGCTAGACGTCCCGTATTCTATAGAACTGGCGAACGGAAAACTAGTCAAAGCAAATGAGGTGATTAAGGGTTGTACACTCGAGCTTGGGGAGCGAGAATTTTCTATTGACCTTTTACCCGTTGACTTGGGAAGTTTCGACGTCGTTGTCAGAATGGATTGGTTGTCTGACAATCGGGCGGAAGTGGTTTGCCATGGGAAAACCATCCGCATCCCACTGTTGAATGAAGAAATGCTCGTAATTCATGGGGAGAAGCGTGAGACACTTCTAAGGATCATCAATTGCATGAAGGCGCCAAAGTGTCTCTGAAAGGGCTGTATAGCTTTCCTTGCCCACGTTGTCGACAAGGAAACCCAAGAGCCGAAGCTGGAAGACATCCCTGTCGTGAAGGAGTTTCCAGAAGTCTTTCCAGAAGACTTACTGGGACTACCTCCACAGTGTCAAGTGGAGTTTCAGATTGATTTGATGCCAGGAGCAGCACCCATGGCGAAAGCACCATATCGGTTAGCTCCGTCAGAGATGCAGGAGTTATCAATGCAACTGCAAGAGCTGCTGGATAAAGGATTCATCCGACTGAGTTTCTCACCTTGGGGAGCTCCGGTATTATTTGTTAAAAAGAAAGACGCCCAGTTTTCGCATGTGCATTGACTATAGGGAGTTAAATAAGCTGACTATCAAGAACCGATATCCCTTACCAAGAATCGACGACTTGTTCGATCAACTACAAGGTTCCAGCTACTACTCTAAGATTGATTTGAGATCTGGTTACCATCAGTTGAGAATACTAGAGGAAAGTATTCCCAAACGGACTTTAGGACTCGTTATGGACATTACGAGTTTCTAGTTATGTCGTTCGGCTTAACCAATGCACCAGCGGTATTCATGGAGCTCATGAACCGTGTGTGTAAGCCATATTCGGATAAGTTCGTGATTGTGGTTATTAATGATATCCTAATATACTCGCGAACCAAGGAGGAGCATGGGCAACATTTGCGAGATATTTTGGAACTCTTGAAGAAGGAACAACTATATGCGAAACTTTCAAAGTGAGAATTTTGGATTCGCGAGGTGCAATTTTTCAGTCATGTGGTAAATGATAAGGGAATTCACGTTGACCCTACCAAGATTGAGGCAATTAAAAACTGGGAAGTGCCTAAGACCCCAACTGAGATACGACAATTTATGGGATTAGCGGGCTATTATAGAGGATTCATAGAGAACTTTTCGAAGATTGCTCAACCGCTAACGTCCCTAACCCAAAAGGATAAGATATTTGATTAGGGTGAGGAACAAAAGACGGATTTTCAACTATTGAAAGATAAACTGTGTGACGCACCTATTTTATCCTTACCCGACGGTACCGATGGCTTTGTGGTCTAGTGCGATGCGTCGCGACAAGGTCTGGGTTGCGTGTTGATGCAACAGGACAAAGTCATCGCATACGCGTCTCGTCAATTGAAGGTGCATGAGAATAACTATACCACACACGGCCTTGAGCTAGGTGCGATGATTTTCGCATTGAAGATCTGGCGTCACTACTTGTATGGTACTCGTTGTATGATCTTTATAGATCACAAGAGTTTGCAGCATATATTCGATCAGAAAGACTTAAATATGAGGCAACGACGATGGGTCGAGTTATTGAATGATTATGATTGTGAGATAAAGTATAACTCGGGCAAGGCGAACGTTGTAGCAAAGCCTCTAAGGGTGCGAGCCTTAGAGATGACCATACAAAATGATCTCACTTCTCGGATTCATGGTGCTCAACAAGAAGCGATTAAACAGGATAATATACGAGTCGAATCCTTACGGGGAATAGAGGCGTAATTGGTGCCAAAAGAAGATGGAACATTGTACTTCATGGGGTGAATTTGGGTTCCATTCTTTGGCAACCTACGCGCTATTATTTTGGACGAAGCTCATAAGTCAAGGTACTCCATACATCCAGGATCCGATAAAATGTACCAAGACTTGAAGGAATTTTATTGGTGGCCTAAGCTTAAAGCTGATATCGCTACTTATGTGGGAAATTGCCTTACATGTGCCAAGGTTAAGGTAGAGTATCAGAAGCCTTCAGGGTTGTTGCAACAACCTGAGATTCCTGTATGGAAATGGGAACAAATCTCGATGGACTTCATTACTAAGTTACCCAGAACCCAAAGCGGCCATGATATGATTTGGGTAATTGTTGACCGACTTACAAAGTCTGCACATTTTCTGCCAATCAGTGAGAAAGATAGCACTAGGAAACTGGCCGGGATATATCTCAAGGAGATTGTAGCACGACATGGAGTTCATGTTTCTATTATATCGGACCGAGACAGTCGGTTCGTGTCAATGACATGGCAATCATTTCAGAAGGCCTTTGGATCTCAACTGAATCTTAGTACGGCCTTTCACCCGCAAACGGACGGCCAAAGTGAGCGGACGATACAAACTTTGGAGGACATGTCACGTGCTTGTGTGATGGACTTGGGTGGAAACTAGGATACTGACTTGCCCTTAGTGGAGTTTTCCTACAATAATAGCTATCACACTAGCATCCAGGCCGCCCCGTTTGAAGCTTTATTTGGGAGAAAGTGTCGGTCCCCGCTGTGTTGGGCGCAGACCGGGGATAATGTCACATCCCCCGACCCCATCCTGAGAGCGGGAGCCACGAGCCAGTCAGATGGTATTGGTGTTTATTAATTTGGCAGCGAAAATTTTCATCAGGACTGTAGTTAGGAAATAGTTTTAGAGTTTTAAAACACCAAGATTTTATAAGAAATACATGGGATAAAACCCAAGTTTTCTTATAATACATTTATAGGGATAAACCCTAATTATTGATGTGACAACCCTCGAAATTTCAGGTACTGTACAATTAATTAATTTTAATTACGTGCTTAATGACTGTGCTTGATAACAATTGACACTTTAAACTGCTTACTGATTATGTTACAAACATACATGTGCATCACCTTACATACAGTCGCTCCATTTATTTCATACAGACTCTTAGTGATAAACCTGATGCACAAAGCACAGTTAGCACAGTGAGCGGATAACTCAGACACGGGCTGACAATGCCACATAGACAGACACTATATTGAGGCCAGTATGAGCCAGGGACAAAGTACTACACTAGTATGGGTGTAAGGAAGTGAGGACCATAAGACTGTGTCACTAGGTGATAGTTTGAGTGCCGGAAAGTGCCTAAAACTCATTTTAAGTACAGAATTCTGCAATTTCAGCAACGATTCAGCTTTTAACATACTCGTATTATACAGAGAATTGACTAAATGGTCCTGTATACTTTCCTAAGTGCCAGGAATGATTTCGTTACAAAGAGATGCATAAAAGACACTATACGGTACAATTTAACACTTTAACGGAACAGTGCGTAATCGAACAACCGGACATTACCCGGGACACCAAATTTTTGTCAGAAACATTATATTATTATTTTTAACTAATAATGGTTCCAAAAATCCCAACACACTATAGAAATGTGTCATACACTTACTACTTTAGAAAATACCCTTAACCTCCTAATTAATTACCCATTAAGTATCAAATTTACAATCTACCCCCCCTCCATATTTTCGGTTCAAATAAGGGGACCCACCTAATCATCACTAAATCCCAACTAAATATTCCTTTTTAATGTGAATGAACCTCCTTATTTGATGCTCTTGCCAAGAAATCCTAACCCCTACAAATAGGTTGGGCTAGATGTTTAATCCCATCATTTCACTTTCACCAACAAGTCACTCCGCCATCTTCTTCACTCTCTCTCTCCCTCTTGGCTGCTCATAACCGCCACCACCACCATCACTTCAACACTCATTCATTTGTTCCACTACCAAGTCCAAAACAAGTGCTAGAAGGAGTCTTGTGAAGCTTGGAGCTTGGAGTCTTGAAGAAACATCACACCTTGCACTCTCACGCCATCTTCCTCATCATTCTTGTTCACAAGTTCATCCCTAGCCCTTGTGCTAGTTGTAAGTCTTCGATTTAACTCTTAAATCACTTCTACGTTGATTGTTCGAAAGATTGAAGTTAACGATTAACACTAGAACATAAAAGAGAATGAACTAGACAATGGACATAAACTTACATAAAATCTGGTTTGGTTATGTTGGTATAAGCATGCATGTTGTTTGATCATTGATTTCTCAATAAACCCGTTGTTAGAACAACTGTTGACGCGTTTTAGTAACATTTACACTCTAAAAAGCATGCTGATTAGTATTTTCAGCCAACTTCAACAGGCTGTAACTGGATCATAATAAATCGAAAAACGGATTTTCTGAAGCCTAAATTATGTACTTTTGAAAAACCGAACAAATGGCACTGGAATCGTAATTTTTCGAGATCGTTTACTATTTTTAAAGAACTGTTTTTGGACAGCAGCTCAAGCTGCGATTTTTCTGCTGAAAAAGTATGTTGTATACGGTATCATAACTTAAAAACCGAGTAGAATTAGCTCATGAAATTTTTACTGTATATGGTCACTGTTGTCGCCGTAATTCTCTCACTGGAATTTCGTCAATCGGACTTACGATTAATTTTTAGTGAATTATTCCGTAGACTGCAGTCAGAAAATGACAAATCTGATTGCAGCCTGGTAAATGAATTTCTATAAAATATTGGTAACAAAACGGACCCCGATATTTTTACACAATAAAATTTGGAACGTTTGTGACATTCTGTAAAAATTTGGGAATTATTGGAGAAGGTTAACTATTTATTAAAATGCTCGAAAACAGTCCAGTTTTGTTTAATAAAGCTGAAATGACATAAGTAGTGTATTGCATGTATGATTGTCGGGTTGGCTATGTGGGAACACTCTACGGGATATTTGTAAAAGAAAATGATATGCTATTAAGCATGGACGCCTCCATTTACAAAGGAGACTATGGCGAAATTTTCTGAAAAT
>JARYGA010011559.1:0-68494 GCA_030545235.1 Helianthus tuberosus | reverse complement strand
ACATTTTATACAATATTAATCGTTTTAGTAAACTTTTATACAAAAACAAGTTTTTTTTAACAAACATTTTATACAATATTAATGTTTGTATAAAATGTTTGTTAAAAAAATAAACCTTATATACGCCTCATACAGGCCTATACTAGGCATATAAGAGAGACAAAAAAGACCAATTTACCCCCAGTCTTACCACCAGTCTAGGCCTAACTCAGGGGTAAAATGGTCTTTTTCGTCTATACGCCCCATATATAGGCCTATACGAGGCATATAAGACAAAATATGACATAATCAGAGATTCTCTTGGAAATTGAAAAATGTTATAAGCGACGTATAGACCTATACGAGGGTGTGTAAATAGGGACTATTGTGTGTGTGAATATGTAGACCCTTTGATAAAGCTATAGTTGAAATAAAAATCACACACCTTCAATTTAGAAAGGCGACGTTACGAGAAATCATGTGGATCAAACTAATATACGATACCGTTTCATTTTAGAAAATGCCTGATTTTTAACCGATGCGATCACAGTTTGCGACTTTTAATTTTTAGTTTTATTAAAATCAAATTCACACCGCTTCGTATTATTTGGTAATTATAATTCCGTAAATAACTTTGCTAACGGACATGTCTTTTAAACAAAGCGTTTATATAATTTACAATATATAATTTATATATATTTTCATAGGGAAGTTACCACACCTCCTTAAAAAAATAGGTGATAACCCTTCATTCAAACCATTGTACATTTATTCAAATCATTGTGTCTTAAGTTATTTAAAAAAAAAAATGGTAGTGACCTTTCATCCAAACCATTATGTCTTTATTCAAATCATTGAGTATTATTTCTCAAGTTCGTTTTGAAAATGCATGAAATCACTTTGTATATTAATTTATTAATTATTAAATTAAGGTAATCGGGTCGAACTGTTATCTCGTGCATTTTAAAGATGCATGAAAGCACTTTGTGTATATCAAATTATTATTAAATATTATATCAAAATAAAAATAAATGTGCAACATGTAACATTTAGAAATATTGTTTTTTGTGATGTAGTATTTAAATATATAGGGTTGAGTTCATTTCAGAACTCTAAATAACTACAGAACTTTCAGAACTCCTAATAAACAATCATTTTATATATAAGTTTTTGTATTTAGGATCTTTTTATCATCTACTATATGTAATTCTTTGATTACATACATGTTAAAAGTAGTTTACATATGTTTAATTGCCAAAATTATATATATGTGGCATAACTAATTACATATATGTAAAAAAATAAGTTTACATATGTGTAATTATAAAATTATATATAAAAATGATAAAATTACTCTTAACATGTATATAATCGTAAAAATACACATAATAAATGATAAAATTATTCTAAACATAAAAATATATAAATGCAAAGATTGTTTATTAGGAGTTCTGTAAATATTTATGGTTCTGAAATGATCTTGGCCCTATGGGTTTATATTTAATTTTATAATAAGTTAACACATATAACCTGTAATGATTGAGTGAGTATTTTATGATTTGGTGCTTTTGCCATGTCAAAATGTGGTATCCTTTTATAATTTCAAACGAAGATGTTCTGCCGCGTTGGTTCGGTATCATTTCAAAAGGTGTCATCCTTTTATAATATCAACCAAAGCATGTTGGTTTTTTCTAAGCCATGCGACTTTTAAGTGAAGAGGCGATGTTTCAAAAAAGAAAGACACTAACGGATGTGAGTGTTTAAGGCATATGTTTTCTTCCTTTGTTCGTTTTCTTCCTTTGTTATGTGGTTTATTCTTCAGCTTCTTGCTGACTCTTTATATATATATATATATATATATATATATATATATATATATATATATATATATATATATATATATAAAGTGTTTTGCCGTTAAAAAAAAAGGCATATGTTTTCTTTGAATAAATAAGAGACATAAACCAAGTTGGTAATTTATGTGTATATAATATGTGAAGTGTTGCGACTTTTTGTAAGGGGTGTGATACATTTAAAAGTAGTTTGAAAAGTTGTGATTTTTTGAAGGGGTATGATATATTTAAAAACCTTTCATCCAAACCATTGTGTCTTTATACAAACTGTTGTGTCTTAAGTGAAAGAGTAGGAGTTAATTGTTGGTGACCCATGTTGCTTTTTTTTAAATGAAAGGGTGTGAATAAAATGAACTAAATTGTGTGACTTTTAAACAAATGAGACATAACCTAAGTTGCTAATTGTATAAAGGTATAATTGTTATTCCCAAAAAAGCTTATATATCCAACACACTTCATTTTTATAAACTATACTTTTTAGTGCATTGAGCTCGTATATAAACTGATCTATGAGTAAATAAACAGGATAACCAAATAATAAAGCAGAGACGTCCCCGAGAACTCTTAAATAAATTTTAGGTGTCGGGCGAAAAAAAGAATTAGGCCCAAAAATTGGTAAGGGTAAATGAATTAAAAAATTAAAAAATTAAAATCTTAGTGGTGGAGCAAAGAATTGAACCTGAGAACTCTCCATTAACTTAAGTTAAGTTTTACCACTCCACCTCCAACAATTATTTTTCATAAATAAAGGATGCATATACTAAATACATAATTTAATATAAATAAAGAACTTATAAAAACCTTTCGCGCCTGTTGAAAATTTGGGCCTCGAGAGGCAACACGGGATGACCGTTCCCAAAAGCCGGCCCTGACATAAAGAGACAGAAACAAAAATAATGCAACCAACGCTAATTTGGTTATGGCTAATTTGAAAGGTCAACAAAAAGCTTTTATACACCAAAAAAGTGAGCAGGCTAACATCTTGTTAACCACGTTTCATTGGCTTCAAGGGGTCGTATTTCCCGTTGCATCGCCTCTTTCCACCATTTATCCTGCATGGCCTCACAAAAAATTTTGGGATTATTGTTTTCACTGAGTTGGTGTGGTGCGGCTATGGTCTACCGAAGGGGCAATTTGACTTCGTACCCGTCTAGCCATTTGGAAGGCATTCTGGTTCGTTTGCTAGTTGTTGGAGCGAAACCATAAAAAAACAGCTTCATTTTGTAACAACTATTGTTCGCTGTACTGGAAGGCAACGAAGAACCCTTCTTCGTTGCCAGTGATTGTTCGTTGTGAAGACCCACGAAGAACTCTTCTTCGTGGGATGTTCAGTTGTTCGTTGGCCAGCAGCCTTCTTCGTAGGGCTGCTGGTTTGTTTGGCCTATATATACATCACTTTAGTTCACAGTTTATCCAAGAGAGTCCCTAGAGAGTTTACACTGTGTGTATGTGTATGTACTGATTCTCTTCCTGTTAATCAAAGATAGTGAATCTTTTGGTTACTTTGTGCGTGTTCTTACATTATTTTGCTACGATTTGCATGCTAACAAGGATTCCGCACTTGCTAGTGTGTTAACAAACAGGGGAGTAGGTAACTTGATCCTCCAAGTGGACCTACAAGTGGTATCAGAGCTTTGACTCTCTTCCTTGTTCAAAACCGAGCAAAACCGAGTGTTTGAGCCTTTTGTGTAGTGTTCTTGGACCATAAAACTTGAAAAACTAAGTTTTCCAGAAAAGTTCATAAACACTTGTCTTAAAACTTGTTATTTGAAGGAAATCTTTACAAAAACTTAACTAAAAACCGTCTAGACATGTTAAGGTTTAGTTTTTCTTAAGAATTTCTTGCAAATCGAGTGTTCGGCAAACTTTCCGGCAAGTATTCTCACCGGAAAAGTGACCGGAAAAGTTGGTGGGAAAGGATCTTCAAAAGATTTACTGTAAAAGGGTCTTTTCGAATGTTTGTCTGTTAACTTGATTTGGTAAACCAGAAACTAACTTTCAAAAGTACAGAAAAAGGTGGTAACTGTTTAAGGCAAATTCTCGCCAACCAAATCCAGCGAAGAACCCTCCTGCGAACAACTCACCTACGAACCTTTGGTTCTTCGTAGGATCTTCATCGACGGACAACTGCATTGTTCGTTGACTAAGTCTTTCAATGAAGAACCTATTCTTCGTAGACACTCATTGTTCGTTGACTAGGGTTGTTCGTGGACTTAGCTTTTTCGTTGACACTGGTTGTTCGACGAAAAGGTTGTTCGTAGACTTGGCATTGTTCGTTGAAAGTGTTTACAAATTTTCACAGAACCTTTATAAAATTCACAAATTTAACAAATTTGATTTTCAAGTGTCATAATTTGTTTTAATACATCAAAATGAGTTCTAGTCCATGGGATTGGAACACGGGGGCAAGTACAAGCCAAGACGCTTCACAATGGGTAAAATCCCTCATGCCTCATCAAGCCTCAACGATTACCGCAAATCAATGGGCTTGTGTGGCAAACCAAAATCAAAGCATTCAGAGCTTGTTAATCAGTGAGAGTGAAACTGGTAGTAACAATCATCCACCGAAACTTAATCACATGAATGGATATCCATCATGGAAAGGTCGTTTTACTACTTACGTTCTAGGGGTAAACACGGAACTGTGGACATGCTTTACTACACCATACAATATAGCTCTTGAGGAAGCTGGATCGAATCCAACCACTCTAGCAAACATGACCTAAGGCAACAAGAAAGCTTATGATCTGGAGAAGAAGGCTTTCTCTATTTTTACACAAGCTCTTCATAAGGATATATATCATCAGTTTATTTATTGTACTACAACGAAGAACTTGTGGGATGCCTTAGAAGCTAGAGGTGAAGGAAACGCAGCTACACGAAGAATTCGTCATGAACTTCTTAAGAAGGAATTCGAAGGATTCATGTTTATGGATAACGAGACATTGAATGATATGATCACCCGATTTTATCATCTTTTGAGTGAAATGTTCTCATACAACGTCATTGCATCTCAGCAGGAGATTGTTAGACGTTTTGCAGATGGTCTACCGCCTAAGTGGAGTCAATTTGTTGATTTGTTAAACCACACGGGAGCGTTAGACACACTCAGCATTTATGAATTTGTTCAGAAGTTGGAAAATAAGGATGAAGAAGAAATTCGCAAAGCAAAACGGGTTCCAGTTCCACAGAATCCTGAGATGTATTTTGGAGGTATCAACACGGATGTTAATACTGCATCACAACCAAAAATTCAAACAGCTTTCATGTCAAATTCAAATCCTTTCCTACCACCACCAAAAACAGATCAACCTACCCAAATCTACAATCCAGGTTTTGATCCTAAAGCCTTTCTGCCTCAACCAAAGGATGTTGCCTCTCAATCTCAACAGGCTCCTCAACAAGCTTGTTATGGCAATAACTTTCAACCAGCAAACCCCAATACCGTGAGATTTGATACCTCACATCTCTCTAAAGTCAGTGTGGAAGTTGCCAAAGAACACATGGAACTTCTAAACACTATGGTAAGTGCATATTGTGGTTTAATCGCAGGTCAAATTGGAAACATTAATTTGACAAATGAAGATTACCAACAAATTGATAAGGATGAGACGAATCTTATGGATGTTAAGTGGGCTTTTGCTAGTGCGGTGAGACGGGTAAAGGTTTACATGGCAAGAACAGGTAGAACGAGTTTGGAAAGTAAGCGTGATACGAAGTACGGATTTGATAAGGATGCTGTGACCTGTTTCAACTGTGGTGAAAAGGATCATTTCAAGCGTGAGTGCACTAGACCTCCGAAGCAAGGAAATCAGAATCCTTTCCGAAATAAAACAATCCATCCAACACGGCCCAAGTTAACAGTGAACGGGGTATAGTAGTTGTTAACAATACTAACTAGACTAGACCTCCAAACACAACCAGAGCTTTAGTAGTTCAAGGAGATGAAGGATGTGACTGGTCAGTTCAATAGGGTGATGGAAATCAGGGAGGAACTGCATGCTATGCCAAGATCATCAGTCACATAAAACATGTCCATAGAGAGGAGTTTTCTGAAGATGACGACAGTTCTGGTGAAAGTGGCAGTTCTGATGAAGAAAATACAAGTGTGTGTGGTTATGGGTCAGATGCTGAAGTTAAAGAAGACATTGACGCTGATGTTGACAGCTTGTTGAAAGAAGCTGAAGACATAAAAACTCAAAGATCCGTGCTGATCAAGAAAGTTGAGTCTACATCAAATGAAATGGAGAAATTCTTCGCTGCAGATGGATTCTTTCCATGCAATACTGCCTTTATGGCAAATGTTGCTCCGTCTTCTAGTCAGGTACAAACTAATACTCCTGCAGTATGCAAGGATTATGTTGAGTTAAAACAGAAATTTGAAACAACTCATCTTCACAATCAGAACTTAGTTCTTGAACTCTCAAAATGCAAAGAAGCAAACATGGCCTTAACTCGAAATGAAAAAGAATTTAAAACTATGATTGATACACTTAAGAAAAGTGTTTCTGAGTGAACAAAAACAGTTTTAAATAAACAAACTGGTATTAATAATTACATTAATATCATCGAGGAAACTAAAAAGGAGTTAGCCATTGCAAAATGTGAGCATGATGCGATCAAGCTAAAATTGGAAAGTTATTCTAACTCCTGATATGTGCTAGATCACATTATTGAGGTTCAAAAACTAAAAGGAGACGTCAAGTGCATTGGGTATAAATCGTGTCCACCTCTGGTTAGACACAACTATACCAAAATGCCTGATGAGGAAGAAATGCCAAGGTTTGAACCATTTGTACCTTTGAATCCTGATGAGTTTGCAGCAGGATTAGGGTTCAAGTTGGATGAGCCTACAGATAAAACTAATAATGCTTCATCAGTTTTAGATCATAGTCCTCCAGTCGTTGAGGATGACAGTTCATCGGATGACGAATCAGATATGATCGCTCAAGATCAATCTCTTGATGGTAAACAGGGAGTGGAAATTCCAATTGAGAATCACATTTTATGTGATCCTCCCACTCCAGCTGTAAAATCAGTTGAATATCGAGAGATTGGTCCAGCTAAGTCTGTTGAAGCACTTGTTGCTACCTTTGAGAGTGACAATATGTTGTACACGCTGATTGGTGATGAAAGAATTTACTCAAATAAGGACTTTCCCATTAGAAATGTCAATCAAGCTTTAATTGATCAAGTGTTTGAAAATTCAACCAACAATTTTTTAGGAAAGAAAAGTCCAAATGTTATTGTAACTCAATGTGCAACATTACCTCTCAAACCACAACCAACAATTGTTTCCAAGGGTGCACAAGTAAAGCGAGCTGAAAAATCAAAGGCTCATAACAAGAAAAAGGGAAAAGATGTTAAATTTGTAGCCTCAATTGGAACGGATAAAATCGAGACTTTTGAAAACACATCTAATACAACGTTTGTAAAACAAGTCAAGATTTTAAAACGTGATGATCAAAACAATTATTCTCAGCATACGAATGGTTGTAATGAAGAACCAAGTACCTCGAGGCCTACAAGTTCAACATCGAATCGACATAATGGATCTCCAAAGTTTGTTGAAAGGAGATCATGCTTTAGATGTGGGGAGTTTGGTCACATAATCAAAAATTGTACAAACTCGCCCAAGCCGAAATTTATTGATAATGCCCCTCCTGAAAAGAATGACCAACGGCGTTCTGTGTCTCCTAAACAAGACAAATGTAGTGTTAAGGAACAAGAAATGAAACAAAAACGGAAAAATGTAAAGGTCATTGAAAAGGCATTAAAATCCGATGTTGTAAAAGGGGAACCAAGTTCATTAAATGTGTCAAAACCAGAAAGTTCACAAACTGTAAATAACAATAAAACTCAATCTGGTAAAAGATCACAATCTTGGAATCCTAAATCCGGTTCAAATTCAGGGGGAGCATCTCAATTTCCAGATCATCAAGAAATTGAAATCACGTTTCTTGTTGATAAGGGTTGACCCAAGACCACTAAGGCTTGGGTCCCCATCTCCAACTGATCGTGTAATTTTATGTGCAGGGTGCTTCAGGAGGAACTGTTAATAGTCATTGGATTGTTGACAGTGGGGCATCTAGGCACATGACGGGCGACTTAAGGCTCCTATTTGATGTGAAAAGAATTGGGGGAGGTTATGTTGCCTTTGCTGAAGATAAGGGCGGATACATCACTGGAGAGGGAATGATCTCCAATGGTGTTGTGAGTTTTGATAAGATCAATTACGTGCAACAAATTGATCACAATCTTCTTAGTGTTTCTCAAATCTGCGACAAGAAGTTCACCGTGCATTTTGATGATGCCGATTGTTATGTGCTGAAGCCTGGTTTCAAGATTCCCAAAGAATGGATTCTTTTGTCGGCTCCAAGAATTAATGACTTGTACATTCTTGATATGAGCCAAGCTATTACAACATCTGCACAAGTTACATGTTTTGTCTCAAAAGCAACCGAGAAGGAATCTATCTCTTGGCACAGACGTATGGGACACATTCACTTGAGGAAGATGAACCATTTGGTAAAAAATAATCTTGTGAATGGTGTGCCAGTCAAGAATTTTCATCTTCAAAACGTCTGTGTTTCGTGCCAAAAATGAAAACAAGCAAAGAAATCACACCCTATCAAGAAAGTCAACACTGTAAACATGCCACTTGAACGTCTTCATATGGACCTCTTTGGACCTATGAAACACAAGACTACATTTGGCAATTCTTATTGTTTAGTTGTTACGGACGACTACTCAAGATTTTCATGGATAGCGGTGATGGCACACAAGAGTGAAACTCCGGAAATCCTCAAGAATCTCTTTACTCTTCTTGAAAATTTGTATAATTTGAAGATTAGGAGAATCCGAAGCGACAATGGAACTGAATTCAAGAATCGAGTTATGGAGGAGTTCTGTACTTCTAAGGGTATTCTTCATGAGTATAGTTCTCGTTATACTCCGCAACAAAATGGTGTCGCTGAGAGGAAGAATCGGACACTTATAGAAACTGCAAGAACGATGTTGGTGGAGTCACAACTACCTGTTCAGTTTTGGGGGGAGGCTATGGCAACTGCTTGTTACACTTTAAACAGAGTTCTTACAGTGAAGAGACATGGGAAAACGTGCTTTGAACTGCTACAACGAAGGAAACCGGATGTGTCCTACTTAGAACCTTTTGGAGCTCCATGTACTATGATTGAACCAGATGGCAAGTTTGGTGCGAAGGCGATCAAAGGCTTTTTCCTTGGGTATGCTACACCAAATTTCAGAGTTTGGAATCTATCGACAAAGAAAATTGAGGAATGGGGTGAAGTTAAGGTTCAGAGGTACACCGAATCTGTGAGAGCTCCGGGTGATCCTTGGATGTTTGACTATGATGGTCTTTTTAACTCCTTTAATCTGCCAACTTTTGATGAGGCTTCTGCAGCAACACAAATGTTACTTGAAAGTGATACTGCAATTGATTCATCATTAGTACGACCGATTATTGTTACACCTCAAGCTTCTGCTTCGGTTAACAATATTGGTCAAAATGAGGTGTTTGAGGATGCTGTTGACTACAACGTGTCATCAGATGATGAGTTTCTGGATGCAAACGAAGGTACATCAGCCCCTGTTCATGGCACTTCTGAAGCAACTTCAAATGTGCAAAATCAAGGTACAACCGAAGGGAATGCATCTACATCATCATCTATTCAAGCTATCGACTTGGTTGTTGATCTAAACTTCAACAATTTGGGTATTAATGCTCGAGTTCCTGATGTTGGAGAAACCCGAATCAATAATACTCACCCTCGGTAGAATATTATTGGAGATGTTCAAAGTGGAGTTTGTTGGTACAGTTTTGTGCCTGTAGCTTGTTCTTAGCTACTGGTAGTCTGTACGGTCTTTATTTACGTGTCTGTTATGTTTTGGTCATGTCGGCCAAGTCAAGATATCCTCCTATCTTGACTTAGCACGACGTTTAGTTTAATCATGTTGTAAAACAGCTGCATGTTGCAGACTGTTAGTATGTATATGATGTTGTAATCTTGGTAAACTGTTTGACTTGTCTGTTTATGGGCTTCCTACGAAGAAGCCATGTTCTTTGTAGGGGTACACTTACTACAAACAACTATTGTTCGCTGTACTGGAAGGCAACGAAGAACCCTTCTTCGTTGCCAGTGATTGTTCGTTGTGAAGACCCACGAAGAACTCTTCTTCGTGGGATGTTCAGTTGTTTGTTGGCCAACAGCCTTCTTCGTAGGGCTGCTGGTTTGTTTGGCCTATATATACAGCACTTTAGTTCACAGTTTATCCAAGAGAGTCCCTAGAGAGTTTACATTATGTGTAAATGTATGTACTGATTCTCTTCCTGTTAATCAAAGATAGTGAATCTTTTGGTTACTTTGTGCATGTTCTTACATTACTTTGCTACAGTTTGCATGCTAACAAGGATTCCGCACTTGCTAGTGTGTTAACAAACAAGGGAGTAGGTAACTTGATCCTCCAAGTGGACCTACAAGTGGTATCAGAGCTTTGGCTCTCTTCCTTGTTTAAAACCGAGCAAAACCGAGTGTTTGAGCCTTTTGTGTAGTGTTCTTGGACCATAAAACTTGAAAAACTAAGTTTTCCAGAAAAGTTCATAAACACTTGTCTTAAAACTTGTTATTTGAAGGAAATCTTTACAAAAACTTAACTAAAAACCGTCTAGACATGTTAAGGTTTAGTTTTTCTTAAGAATTTCTTGCAAATCGAGTGTTCAGCAAACTTTCTGGCAAGTATTCTCACCGGAAAAGTGACCGGAAAAAGTTGGTGGGAAAGGATCTTCAAAAGATTTACTGTAAAAGGGTCTTTTCGAATGTTTGTCTGATAACTTGATTTGGTAAACCAGAAACTAAGGGGCTGTTTGGCAACATCTGAATGGTTAAGTGCTGAATGAATAAGAGGTCTGAATGGTTAAGAGACTCTGAACCAATAAGTGCTGAACCAGTAAAGTGCTGTTTGGTTGCACATCTGAATGACTGTGTAAAATGACATTTTTACCCCTCTGAACTACTTTGTGCTGAATGAAATATAGCTGTTTGTTTAGTTCTCTGTACTGAACGATTAATAACTTAAAAAAAAATACAAAACATACTAGAAAATTCAAGTTACACATAAATTCTTCAAAGTTCATGGAAACATAATACAATCCAAATAGAAATTAATATTATGCGTACAATTTTAATTTGAACCATTTGACCATAGTTGACTAGCAATCTGGTTACGTAAGGTATTCATATACTCAATGCCTTATGAACCCCATTCTATGTCATGAACGAACTGCCCATTATAACAGATATTCTACATTTGTAAATTGGGAGCTCTGGTGGCCAAATTTCCCAATTTTGGTTTACTTTAAAGAAACACAAACAAATCAAGAAGGACAAGTTCACTTTTTCCCAGTGATTTTTGTGAGTTTCCAGTTCATATCAGACATTTCTTGCTTTTTTTTATTTATGAATTTGCTTCTTTAAGATGGCAGCCCTAAACATACATCTCTTCTGAAACCCTAATCCCCTGTTTTATGTATAAGCACATCAATTTCTAACATCAATTTCAACCAGCACAACAAAAACAAAGAACACAAAATCAAATCAAGATGGCTGCGAAGAGAGCCGGAGCAGAAACCTTACTTGCTTGTTGAACCCCAGATGGCTGCGAAGGAGATCCGGAGAAGGTGCGACAGGGCGTCTTCGAGCCGGAGCAGGGGCGACAGAGCCGTCTTCGAGCCGGAGCAGGGGCGTCTTCGAGCCGGTGGAGGAGGCCGGTGGAGGAAGGGTATGGAGGCGGAGGAGGCCGGTGGAGGAAGGGTATGGAGGCGGAGATGGAGATGGGAGTCGATGGAGGCGTCTGTGTGTTTTTTTAGGGCAAAGGGTATGATGGAAAGAACTTTCATTCAGCGAGTTATAATATCTGAATGATTCATATCTGAATAGAACCATTCAGATGTGGCCTTTTTTTCGAACCAAACACATAAGGCTCTGACCGGGTCAGAGGTTCCCTCTGAATGGGATCATTCAGTGCCAAACAAACAACCCCTAACTTTCAAAAGTACAGAAAAAGGTGGTAACTGTTTAAGGCAAATTCTCACCAACCAAATCCAGCGAAGAACCCTCCTGCGAACAACTCACCTACGAACCTTTGGTTCTTTGTAAGATCTTCGTCGACGAATAACTGCATTGTTTGTTGACTAAGTCTTTCAACGAAGAACCTATTCTTCGTAGACACTCATTGTTCGTTGACTAGGGTTGTTCGTGGAATTAGCTTTTTCGTTGACACTAGTTGTTCGACGAAAAGGTTGTTCGTAGACTTGGCATTGTTCGTTGAAAGTGTTTACAAATTTTCACAGAACCTTTATAAAATTCACAAATTTAACAAATTTGATTTTCAAGTGTCATAATTTGTTTTAATACATCAAAATGATCTAGTCCATGGGATTGGAACACGGGGGCAAGTACAAGCCAAGACGCTTCACAATGGGTAAAATCCCTCATGCCTCATCAAGCCTCAACGATTACCGCAAATCAATGGGCTTGTGTGGCAAACCAAAATCAAAGCATTCAGAGCTTGTTAATCAGTGAGAGTGAAACTGGTAGTAACAATCGTCCACCAAAACTTAATCACATCAATGGATATCCATCATGGAAAGGTCGTTTTACTACTTACGTTCTAGGGGTAAACACGGAACTGTGGACATGCATACAATATAGCTCTTGAGGAAGCTGGATCGAATCCAACCACTCTAGAAAACATGACCAAAGGCGACAAGAAAGCTTATGATCTGGAGAAGAAGGCTTTCTCTATTTTTACACAAGCTCTTCATAAGGATATATATCATCAATTTATTTATTGTACTACAACGAAGAACTTGTGGGATGCCTTAGAAGCTAGAGGTGAAGGAAACGCAGCTACACGAAGAATTCGACATGAACTTCTTAAGAAGGAATTCGAAGGATTCATGTTTATGGATAACGATGGAATTATGGCAGCTGGGCTCGCTCCTTTTACCGAACTCGTGTAACCTCAATAAGGAAGCCTGGGAGTGGAACAAGGAGGGTGTGCTAATGGATTTACGGTTCAAGGAATCAAAAAAGATTTGCAGAAAACAAAGTACACCACACCGCCATTTGTGTTATGCTGGAACAATTGGGTGCCGAGAAAGGTAGCGATTATAGCATGGAGAGCCGAAAGAAACCGTTTTCCTACGGTTGACTCGTTGGCCAAAAGGAACATCAATGTAATTGCCGACTTATGTGTCTTATGCGGGGAGGTACATGAGACGGCCGAACATACATTTGTGTCATGTGGGTTCGCACAAAATATGTGGCAGATTATATCGCAGTGGTGCAAGGTGCAGCCGATATATGCTTTCTCGGTTCAAGACATTCTGCGCATATGAGTTCTGCAGCGGGTCAGCCAAACGGAGGAAAGCGTTTCAAGCCAGAAATGATGCTGTCTTTAATCAAAAGCCGGTTGCGCTGTCAAAGGTAATAGAAGAGGTGATACAGATTGACTTTGTTTGTATTTCTTCTTTTGGTGGGATCTGGTCATAGGTACCAGTTTTTGTAATTGATGGGTGCCTAAGTGTCTTGCTGGGTGCCTTTTAATGAATTTTGGTTGGCCTTTCAAAAAAAAGTATGGGTACAAAAATAAAGTAGTGACTGGTTCTACGTAATTTTCAACACGTCTACCTGCCAATCCAATCTGAAATCCTTGCTTCAACCAAATGGAAAAAATAAACTGCAGCTTTGCTCATAAACCGTGTTGTATCCACCCATGATTTTATCGAGAACATATCTATAACAAAAAGATCGGATCGAGTTACACAGAGAATTCTCCTCCAATTACAAAAAGATACAAGCACTTTTAACAAATCCGATTGAAAATCTAAAAACTGGAACATCTGTTACATATTTTATTTTTAACTCATAACCGAACTGCACAAGCAAGACCTGTTTAGTTACATATCAACTTCTCACGAGTCTATCTCTCAAGCTAAACAAGAAGCCTCTATCGACCACCATTAAATAACACCAATCTATTATATATAATAAGTGAAAGTTATTTGGGCCACGTGTCAGTAGATGAGGGCAACGTTTTCCCCTTTTCCCGCCCAACAGTACCACTGCCCTCTTCTATTTATATCCTCCCTCATTTACTGATTTAGGGCTTCTCACTTTCTCTCTCCCTTTGCTCTGCTCTATTCCGATCGATGTTCAGATTAATGCTCCGAATCAAGGTTAGATTATCAATAACTTCCGTTCTATAAGTGTCAATCTTTGTTTTCATTGTTCACTCATTCGATCTTCATGCGTATTTACTTATTGTTGTGCTTTGGCTAGGGTTCCGCTGCTAACTTGATGACGGAGATGATCGGAGGTTGTCGGCTCTGCGTCCTGCAGTTCTCTTGGTTATGCTGTAATGGATTTGAGGTTTAGGGTTAGTTATAAATATATTTTTTCATTTTTCCATCTTGAGTTTTAGGTTAGGGTTTGTTTTATTTTTGGGCTTTTATATGATTTTCAGTTCGATTGTTTGGTGACTTGCTATTGTTGTTTGCTGTTGTTTGTGAATTAGCTGCTGACATTATCGACTGAATCCAACGACTTTGAAAGGTTGTAAGACTATGAGGACCAACTAAAAGATTTGGACGACAAATAGCAGGTGTTTGGTTTCATTTTTTTTTATGTTTTACTTATTTAAATATTATGAAATTTGTGAAATAAGGTAAAAATGGCTATTCTAATAGTTCATGATTTCATCCCTGTTGAAATAAGGTAAAAATGGCCATTCTAATACCGCAAGTATGTTATGGTTGGATGGTTGAATTAGTTTTATTTTGGGTAATTTTTGGATGATTTCATCCATTTCTTTAAATAGTTCATGATTGAAGATGCAGTTGAACATATCTTTTCAGTGAAATGAATGTTGATTTATTAGAAGATGCAGTTGAATGTATCTTAAATAAGGTAATAATTGCAGTACATTCCTGTTGAAAAACAGAGTCGATAAATTTAGGGAAAATGAGGTTGAAAGATGATATGCCAACAGTGGACGATATCATTCTACAGTTTCGATAAATTCAGGTGTATTCTCAGATAATGCTTCCTAGATGCTTCTAAACAAGCAGCACTTTGGACATTTGTCGGCCTTCAAACATCTATTAATTTATTTTCTATTATCTAATTATCTAATATCTATTATCTATTATATATAATAAATGAAAGTTGATTGATCCACTTTCATTTATTATATATAATAGATAATAGGTAATAGATAATAGATAGTAGAAAATAGATAATAGATGTTTGAAGTCCGACAAATGTCCAAAGTGCTGCTTCTTTTGAAGCATCTAGGAAGTATTATTTGAGAATACCCCTGAATTTATCGAAGCTATAGAATGAGATCGTCCACTGTTGGCTTATCATCTTTCAACCTCATTTTCCCTAAATTTATCGACTCTGTTTTTCAACAGGGATGTACTGCAATCATTCCTTTCAGTTAAATAGACCGACACTTGCTTCCTCTCAAAGGGTTATGGAGTGGTTATAACAGCTGATCATGATAAGGACTGTTATAACTAACCACTGCTCCTTATAAATACTGATGGACTTAAAGACTGATGAGGCCTATCCACTGTTGAAGACAAAGCCCTGTTAAAGACAAGCACTTATGTACCTAGAGTTTGATTAACCAAAGGAAAACGACTGTTCAGTAGCAGCAGTGGTTCAGCATCTACAACGGATTCAACTTTAGTATTTAATTATCAGTGTTTCTTATGTAACAGTGTTTAGTATAGCAGTGGTTCGCTAGATTTTATATGTAACAATATTTATCACATCAGTGTTTTATACTCTGTTAGATTGTTAGATGCCATATCACTGAGGTGTTTATATGTAACAGTATTTATCACATCACCTCATTTGTTTGATCTGTATTATAAATACAACAGTTGTTTGATCTTTATACTACTAAATAAAAATGTAGTACACTTGGATGTTAAATAAGCTCCTCATTATGATTGTTTGGATATAGTATTCTTGAAGTTGGTCTTTTTTTTTTGCAAACAGATGTTTATAGGCAAACTTCTTTTTAAGGTCAAACATTTGTTTAAGCGCAAACATCTGTTTATGTCCAAACATCTGTTTAAGGTCAAATATCTGTTTAGCTCCAAACAACTGATATAGATGGTCAAATATCTGTTTAAGGTCAAAGATATTTAAAATAGTTAAAAATGATAGTTTTCATTAATCCTTAAAAGATTGTTACAACCACTGTTTTGGTTCAAACATCTGATTGTTAAATGTTATCCACTGTTGAAAGACAACCTCTGTTTCTTCATTCTTTATGTTGACCACTGACTGTCCAAACATCAGTGTTTCAATCACTGTTGGCTATTCACTGATAGTTAAAAAATAGTCACTGCTCACATTTTTATTGTTGACATCCACTGATATTGACCGTCATTGGTTTTCCTAAAAAACATCCACTGCTCACATTTTTATTGTTCATGTGGTTAATTAATTATAGAATGAAATTATCAAATGAAAACTAGAATTACAATGAAATACCATTTAATCTAATTGTTACATTCCAATGAGATAAGAGTTCCTCCAATATTGTTTTGGTGATAAAAATTAAAGTTAACATAAAATATAACTGTTGATGACATTTTGGTACATATAAAATTAGTAATTAATGGTAATTTCTTGAGCTTTGGACATCTAAAATATGCAAAATGAGAATTTTAAATTGACAGTTATTTTCTCTTAATTAAAGTTAAAATAAAAATTTGAAATGTCATGATGACAATGGCTTTCAAATCAAATCAGTAATTACTGACAATATCGATAACTTTTGAAATTCAAAATATGCAAAATGGTGATTTAAATCACTGTTGGCTATCCACTGATAGTTAAAAAATTGTCACTGCTCACATTTTTATTGTTGATGCGGTTAATTAATTATAGAATGAAATTATCAAATGAAAACTAGAATTACAATGAAATTACCATTTAACCTAATCGTTACATTCCAATGAGATAAAAGTTCCTCCAATATTGTTTTGTTGATAAAAATTAACGTTAACATAAAAAATAAAAATAACTGTTGATGACATTTTGTTGCATATCAAATCAGTAATTAATGTTAATTTCTTGAGCTTTGGACATTGAAAATATGCAAACTGGGAATTTCAAGTTGACGGTGTTTTTCTTTTAATTAAAGATAAAATAAAAAGTAGAAATGTCATGATGACAATTGCTTTCAAATCAAATCAGTAATTACTGACAATATCCATAACTTTTGAAATTCAAAATATGCAAAATGGTAATTTAAAATTGACATTCTCTCTCATTTTTTTTCCTACAAGCGCAACATAGATTCACAAGATTAAAATTTATTCATTTATTCATGAACTTAAAAGTCCAACTATTACATAAATAACATACTGAACAACTAAACTTTTAAATCTAACAATAATAGTAAGAATTAAGAAATGTCAGCTTCAACTCCATCGATTGCTGAACTTCTCGATGTATGTCCTTCAGCATCGCCATGAACTCCACGTCTCTATCACCGCACTCTATATTGCTTACAACACAAAGCTCACGAACTGAAGTTGAAGGCATTCGCATAAGATTTCTGGAAACCTGCTCTCTCGTGATCAGGCCAACTTGCAATCCATCAAAACATCTCTTCAGCTGTTGAAGAGTAGTCCTATCTTCATACACATGTTCCTCTATATGCTTGACAAAACGTTGCTTTAAATCATCTGATTTTACAGCAGTGAATGACGCCATATCAACAATAAACTATATTATTCAACTTTTCTGAAAGTATGAATCTTCGTAGGAAATCGTGATGAAAAACAGGTGAAGTGGTCATGAGTTTATATACTTAATCAATCTAAACGTGTAGATTTAATATAAACAGATTAATGTATATTTCAAAGCAGCAGTCTTTTAATGCAAAAACGTTTCCAAACCCCAACTTTTATGGGAAAACTTTAAAATTAAATACCAAGAAACCCAAGGGACAAATTTTTGAAGTTCAAAGAACAAAAGCAGATTATCATAATTACAATTAACCTCTTCATTTACCATGTAGACGCGTTTTTAAACTCTACAAAAGATCGATAATTACTTTTGATTCAAAATATCAACAAACTGTCCTACAAATCACTGTCTGTGAAAGATTGTTCCACATCAGAAAATTCAACAAAAATCTACATGACAAACTTCAGCTTCTACCACTGGTCAGACACCAACGATGTTAAAACCCAATTCTCGATGTGGTCACTTAAAGAAAAAAGAACAGACGAAGAATTAAACAGGAAAGTCGACATAATCAATGACACTAATTACAAGAAAACCTGGAACAACATAGCATTGCTTGATGAAGTCCTCCACTCTCCTCCATCAGATTTCCAGAAAAATGCAGAAGAGTTTGTCACCCAACTTCTAAAACAGGATCAGAAAATCTGCAACATGCTAACTAATCTGAAAAACAAAAGAGAGCATGAAATCACATGGAGAAAGGCCAGAGTTTACGAAATCCTAACAAGTGTTAACTCTAGCGTGTAATAGTTTATAAATATTTCATTAAATTACTATTTTTCTATGTAATACTTTATTTTAATAATCTCAGTGTGAATAAAAGTCAAACATCTGTTGACCAAAAGTCAAACATTTGTTCATCAAAAGTCTAACCGAGGTTCACCAATAGTTAAATACATCTTGACCTTAAACAGATGTTTGGTTTAAGACCAAACATCTGTTTATGGGCAATCATCTGTTTAAGGTCAAACATTTGTTTATTGCAAATATCTGTTTAAGGTTAAACATCTATTTAACTCCAAATATCAGTGTTTCAATGGCTGTTGGTTATCCACTGATAGTTAAAAAACAGCCACTGCTCACATTTTGTTAGTTGACATCCACTGAATAAAAATGAAGTGCACTTGGATGATTATTAAGCTCCTCATTTTGATTGTTTTGGTATAGTATTCTTGAAATTGGTCTTTTCTTGCAAACAGTTGTTTATGGGCCAACTTCTTTTTAATGTCAAACATTTGTTTAAGCGCAAACATGTGATTGTTAAATGTTATCCACTGCTGAAGGCCAACCTCTGTTTCTTCATTCTTCATGTTGACCACTGATTGACCAAACGTCTGTGTTTCAATCACTGTTGGGTATACACTGATAGTTAAAAAATAGTCCCTGCTCACCTTTTTATTGTTGACATGCACTGATATTTACAATCATTGGTTTTTCTAAAAATCATCCACTGCTCACATTTTTATTGTTGATGTGGTTAATTAATTATAGAATGAAATTATTAAATGAAAACTAGAATTACAATGAAATTACAATTTTACCTAATCGTTACATTCCAATGAGATAAGAGTTCCTCGAATATTGTTTTCGTGATAAAAATTAAAGTTAGAATAAAAATAAAAAAATTTGTTGTTCAAAATTAGTGTTTTAACACACTGATGGCTATCCACTGCTAGCTTAAAGTTAGTCACTGTTCTCATTTGTAACCGTTGCAAACCACTGATATTGTTCCATCAGTGGTTTCCTACCAACTGTCCTCCATTATCATCAGAGGTTGGCACGTGGACAGTACATAGCGGTAAGATCTTTTAATAACCGCTGCCACGTCAGCATTCACTTTTTCCCGTATAAAACCCTGATCAAAACCCCCAAACAGTGTTTTTACTGTCGAATCGAATTCTAAATTCCTTTCTCAAAGCAATTATCATCCATTTCTCTCAAAATCACTCATCCTCTTCATCGTCTTCTTCCTCTCGCAATCATAATCAAATCACGATGTCTCTCCCACACAAATCCACACATAACTACTTGGGTCTACTTGAAAAACCCAGTCACACCAAAACCTTCAATTCCATCATTGATGCTCTGTCGTCTTCAAAGTACAAAACTTTGTTGACTTGTGATGCTCCGATCTACATGGATACCCAGCAAGAATTCGGGAAAAATGCTAAGTTGGAAACTAAGGATAAAAAGCCCTTTGCCATCAATTCTTCTATAAAGGATGTTCCGGTCACAATAACACCTCAAACCATTTCGGAGGTTTTTGAACTCGATGATCTTGAAGGTAAAACATCTTTCCCTAAAGAAGAGTATCAAACGTTTTTCATTCAAAGGGGTTATGAAGAGGAAATGAAAGAAGACACTTTAGAAAAAGGTAGTTTTTCTCCTGCCACAAGGTTTTTGTTTCATACCCTATTGATGTGTGTCTCAAACAAGACCACTGCTTTCAATGAAATCCCATTGAAGATTCAATATCTGGGCTATTCTATCTTACATGGTGAACATTTTAACTATTCCCAGGAAATCTTCAATTATCTTGTTACAAATGTTAATAAAAAGGCATTTTTGCTCTTTCCAAGGTTTTTAAGTTACTATTTTAAAAAGAAATTTTCAGAAGATAATGCCCATGTGCTTATCCAGGGCAATCCTTTTTCAATTAAGAGCCTCACTTCTGAAACCTTTACAAGGATGTCAAAAGTTTCCAAACACAAGTAGAGGTTCCTGAGCAGACTTCAGCAGCTACCACTGCTCCTCAGGCACCTGCTGTTGAGCCCACTGCTCAAGGTGATGACAGCAACAAAACAGCTGCTGTTAAACCCCCACCTAAAACCACCAAAAGACCAAAACAAAAAAAATCACAAAAGCCCCCCAAACCCAAAACAAATGTAACTCTGCAAGATGAGATCCCAGAGCAACTACCAGTGACAACACAAAAGTCACCAATAACCACTGCTGCTACTTCCTCACAGCAGTTGGAAGAAAGATCTCAACCTGAGCCTCAAACTCCTCCTGCTTCTTCTATAAAAGAGCAGGTTGTAATAATAGGGACACCAAATTATGATGCTCTGGAATCACTTGATTCCATCATCCACAGCCGACTGCCCGGGGCAAATTCGCTTTCTACACCTGTCCTCACTTCTCAAATTCCCCCACAAACAAAACTTTTGTTGGAGGCAGTTGATTTAGCCCAGACATAAACCAGTTCTTATCAAACACCTGCTAATGAGAATATACCTCAACAAGTGACTGGGTCTGGTGTCTCAATCATTGCTAACCCACCAACAACTGAGGAGGTTACACTGCAGGAAATACAAGTACTTCCTGTCAGTAGTTCAATTGGAGCAGCAACTACATGTGTTGAATCCACTGATCTACACCTGGCCAGTTGTTTCATCAATAAGACTCCCTTGAAGGCAATTTCCTCTCCAGCAACTGTGATATCCGCTGGTGTGTTTGTTCCAACCACTGGTTCTATGAAAAGGATGTCAATTGCTGAGGAAAGAAGTCCCCAGTACCAAGAAAAAGGGGCATCTGTGGATGACTTTTGGGAAACTTTCCCTAAGTCAACTGCTGATACAACCACTGTCAGTGGGAAATCAGATGATCTCATTAACTTGGGTAATGGTTTAATGTACAAGGAATTGACGGAGAGGGTTGACAAATTGGACACATCTGTTGCAGATATTAAGTCAATGTTGCAACATTTGTTACAAGCACAAAAGGCAACACCCACTGCTGCACCAGATACAACATCTGCTCCTACTCCCACTGAGCTTTGGAGTTTATTTCAACCTCTGCTTCACCAACAAAGGGCATATGCTGATCAGCAACATGAAATACATGTTCAAAAGATCAGAAATATGATGGAAGCTAGGTTCATGGATACACAAGCAGACATAAAGGCAATCAAGGCCCACTTGCTGAAAACCACTGATTCTGCTCCTCCTACTATCATCTTTGTGGACAACCCACCACCAGTTGATGCCAAAAAGGGGGGAGAAAATGAAGCAGCTAAAGAAAAAGGGATATGAAGATGGTTTGTACATTGCACCAGACAAATCTAGTATGCTTGCAGACATACCTAAGCCAGATGGTACTAAAAAGGTTGATGTAACCACAAATGCCATTGCTGATGCAAAAGCAAGGGTAAAAAGGGATATGGAGGCAAAGGATAAAGCAAGGTGGGAACAGGAGAAAAGAGTTTTTATGGAGAAGGATGAGCAGGGTGTTTCTGACCCCAAGAATGAAGAAAATCCTGAGCCTAAAAGAAAACAGCCCACTAGAAAAGTGAGAGAACCCAAATCCACACCTCCCAAAAGCTCCACACATCAAACCTCCAAACGAGCAGATGTTAAAACACCTGTTTTATCAACAGCTGTTGGTACTTCAGTGGTTTCAACATCTGTTACACCAACAATTGCCACCATTTCAACACACACTCAATCCACTTCCTTACCACAAATCACATTACTATCAAAAACATCCTCATTACCACCAACACCACCTGCCAAAAAGCAAAATACTTCAGGTGACACATCATCTGTTGTAATGGAAACAGTGGTTGAAACACCAGTTGTTTCAACAACTGTTAGTCAACCATCTACCACTCAAATCACCACCACTCAACCCACCAAAACACCACCAACCTCTCCAAAATATAAAAGGAGAAGGATAATTTTGAATGTTGACCCTTCACCACCGCAAACATCCACCCAACCACTGTCCCTTGTTACCATTCCCAATCCTGTCCCACTCTCTTCAGCACAAGTCTCAAATTCAAACACTGCCATTTTTCCTGCAGGAGTCCAGTATCCATTAGATCTGGAAGCAGTTAGAGAGGAGATCAAATCCTTCTACTCTGAAGATGACCCTGCTAAAAGGAACTTGCCATCTGTTCAAGGATATCCATGGCCTAATAACATTGAACAATACTTGAAGTTAAAGGCTCAACAAGCAAAGGATATCTCCAAAAGAAATACAGAAGGAAAATCTGACAGAGAGATTCAAACAAACTACCAATATCTGCTAACCCAAGTCAAAACTTTGGAGCAGTTTTCAAAAGATCTCTGTCAAAATTTATCAGAAAGAGCTGATGAAACCTTGAGGAAAGATTATCTTGATAATATCATGGCTTACAAAACATACAAAGGAGAAAAGTACCAGTACAAAGAATGGACCATCAGTGAGCTAGAAAGTGAAACAGCAAGAATTCAAGATATGATCAAAAACAAGGTGAAGCAGACTCCTCCTATCTGGGCAAAGTTTAAGAAAAATGTACCAGATAGGACTCTACAGCTGAAGAGAATGAAAGAATAGTTAATAACAGCTAATTTTGGGTCAAAGAACCAAGTGGCAAGGTGGAAAGAGGATAAAGTGTTCGCCTCTTACAAAAAGCTGGAAGAATTAAGAAAGAAAAATCCTAATGTTCCCCAAAAGCATGTTTACCCTGAAGCAGTGGTTCCAGCCAAGCCACAAAAGCTACAAATCAGGAGATCCACTGCTCCACCTGCTGCCATCCTTTACCAAACAAGGAAACAAAAGCAGATGGATGCAGAAACAGAAGCAGTTAAAGCAGCAGGGGATTACGTTGTAAAAATAGGCCTTAAGCAGATGATAGGAGAAAAACTTGAATTGACACAAACTACAAATACTGCTCAGCCAGTCATTACCAGGCCACCATCTCCAAACTCATCATCGATAAAACCTCTCCCAAGAAACCCACTGGAATCAAAAATACTAAAGTGGATATCTGACAAACAGACCCAAGTATTGACTCTGATCAAATCCAGTGGTGAGGTGAAGAAAATATCAAGGGAACAAACACTGGGCCTGGGTGTTGAAGATCTGCAAGATCTCCTTGATCTTACAATGTGCAGGGATGAGGATGATACAGATTCCTTGGACTTTGAATTACAATTCAAAGGGCAAGTCAGGGAATTATTGATGAGGCAATAAAGATTCCCAATGGAAATGTGATATTTGGGTTTGTGTTTTACAGTTTATAGCAGAGTTAAGATTATTAGGTGTGTTAATGTTTGCGGTTATATAAGAAATTTTATGTATTTGTGAATTTGGTAAGTAACTTAATTGACTTTGAAAGTCAAAGGTGAAAGAAACATGGTTGACTTGACTGTTGGCATTGTTTATTAATCCTGATTTGCAGTAAAATACACTTTGAGCTTTTTTTGAGCCGTTTAATATGTTATCCTTTTAGTGAATTTTCTTTTCCAGTTGTCCCATCTAAGATAAAACACACGATTAAATCATATGGTCAAATTGCTAAGGGTCTTGATGATTTAAGATGCTAATAGTGTGCCGTCTATTAGCTAATTATTTGTAATTTATGTTAACAGATGTTGACCAAAAGTCAAACAGATGTTGGCAAATAGTGAAACAGATGTTGACCTTAAGCAGATGTTTGGTTTCAGGCCAAATATCTCTTTATGAGCAAACATCTGTTTAACTTCAAACATTTGTTTAAGGCCAAACATATCTTTATTGCCAAACATCTGTTTATGGCCAAACATCTGTTTAAATCCAAACATCTGTTTAAGTCCAAACAACTGATATAGAACGCCAAACATTTGTTTAAGCCCCAACATCAGTTTAAGTCTAAACAGATGTTTAAACATCTGTTCAAAACACTGTTCAATCTAACATGGTTTTCCATCCATCTGTTGACTAAAAGTCAAACAGATTTTCAAACCACTGATTGACTTATTCAAATTTCTATTGAATACTAAATGAGATGTTGACCAAAACTCAAACAATTGTTGACCAAAAGTCAAATAGATGTTGACGAAAAACTAAATGGGATGATCCGACCCGGTTACATGGGATATTTTTAAACTTCTAACTTTTTAAAGATCCTCACAAAATCTCGGATCGTTTCTCTCTCCACGTTTCTTTCTACACTTTCTCCAACAAACTCTGTCATCTTCTTCGATTTCTTCCGAACTTCATCAATATCATCTTGTATAATAATAATAAAGGTATTGTTAAATAATCTGATTTGTTTTGTATTTTTTCATGTTTATTCTTTTAGTTTTGAATTCTATAGCCGATTATGGTTCTTGCTATTTTAATGTAGAAGTTGTAATCGACGGTGGTGTATTCATGTATCTCCCTATTTTTTTTCAATCCATTGTTGGTTATGATTGCGTTTATTGTTGCGGCTTATACTGGAACAATTTCTGATAGTCCTAATTTTTTTGTATATCCGATTACTATGTAGTTATTATGCATGTTATGATAGACATATATGATTCTAAGTGGGTGTTTGGGTTAGTTTATTTTGGAGCAACTTATAACTTATTGAGTTATAAAAGTTAATAAGTTGTTTTTATAATGTTTGGTTTAACTGATTTAAGTTGTTTTTGTGTGTGAAAAAATTGTTTTTTAGAAGTTAGAAATTCTAACTTATAACTTATGACCTATATAAGTTAATAAGTTGCTTTTGAGAAGGAATCGCAAACCCCCCCTAAAAAAAGTGATCTGCATTTCTTGTATCTACCTTTTGTCTTATCCATTGTTGATTTTATTGGATTTCACTTTGCTCATGTATTTATCTTATTATGATTTATGATATAAAATTTCGATCTTTACTGTTGTATTCTCATTTGTATTTGTAAAGTTATTTATAAAGTTGTTGCTGTGATTCTCATGTATGATATAATATAAAATTTCAATCTTTACTAATGTATTGTCACGTTTATTTGTAAAGTTGTTTATAAAGTTGTTCATGTAACGTTGTTATTCTGAAGTATAATATAAATTTCTGATTTTATCTGATGTATTCTCATGTGTATTTGAAAAGTTGAACTTATTTTGATTAGTAGTTGGTATACTGTTTTTAAGTTTTTGTTTGGAATAGACACAACTCACTATTCTGTTTTTCTATACAATTTATTCAGCTGATGATCCTCCATGTCTATTTGTGATACTTAATCCGAAAATTAGGTTTTAAGTTTTAATTATATGATTTGATGTAAAATATATATATATATATATATATATATATATATATATTTCGATAGGATAAGAAATTACATGTATTCTCACCTTTTTGATGTTGTCTATTGTTATTTTGATATATATTAGTTGTGTCATCTTTTATTTAGATGTATTGCATACCTTAATGGATTGTATTCATTTGTTTCTTAATGTTATTGATTTTTATTCTATATGATTGATACTTTTACAATTTTATGTGAGAATGATTTATGGATTTCCGTGTTACCTTGAAAACAGTAAAAGGAAATGTTTGGTTAGTAATTTTATTCAATCTTAGTTTAACACTTAATTTTAATTTTTTGGTATGATATTTAGCAATAAAAGTGTTTCTTTTATTTATGCTTAGATTTTGCCAAAACAGTATCAAAATTGGATTCAACAGTTTAATTATCCAATTGGAAATACAAACATTCGGACCACAACTGGAAATGTTTTTAAAGTCAAGATCTATCCTCTAAGCAATGGCATATATTATTTTTATAATGGTTGGTGTCAGTTGGTAGACAGTTTGAAAATACCTTCAGATTCATGGTTGATATTTCATTATGAAGAAGCATTACAAAGTTTCAGAATATTGTATTTTTATCAAGACATTGCTCTTGCTCCTTGTGAAGAGTTTTACTACAAACCATCTGGTAACGAAGATTATGTGGTATGTAACTTCGAATATTATTCATCATGTAATTTTTTTGGAGATACAGTTGTTTAATTGTTGTGTTTTATTTTTTACTTAATTTTCTGATATATTTTTACTAATGTACTATTCTGATTGTAGAGTATTAATCGTTGTTTTGTTCATCACAAGATGTTAAACACTATTCCTTCATATCCGGTTCTTATTAAAGGATCTGAAAACCAGAACTGGTCTGTAGGGATGGAAGATATCAACAATGAACTTTACATAATTACCGGATGGAAGGAGATTAAGAATGAGTTGTCATTAACTGCTGATCATCTCATTGTCTTTGAGATGATAGATCTTCAGACTTTTCATATCACGTTTTTCAATTGTGCTACCTGTGATTTAGTGCTTCCCCCGGAGGTTTGTGCTGTTGTTAAAGAAAAGGTGATAGAAGAGATTGTCTTGAGTTCAGATACTGAAGCTGTACAGGACATCGTTAATGTCAATGAAAGTGGTATGGTTGTTGGGAATGAAGATAATCAGATCGTACCTATTTCTTTCCGTGTGGACGGTCATTTTGTAAGTTTGTGATGATGAGTTTACTAATATATAATACTTTAGTCAGATTTTAAAGATGTGTTAGTTCATTGTTTATTGAATTGTTCGTTGTTTGTTACAGCGCCTTTTTAAAAAACAGGCTGAAGATCTTGGACTGAATCGTAAGATGGGTTTGAAGATTGTGGACGTGGCAGGTGATGTTTGGAATATTCAAGCTGCTATATGTTCATCTCGAGGTCAACCAAGATATTATCTGCAAGGAATGAGAAAGTTTGTGAGAGATAAAGGCATGGTTCCAGGTCAAGCATTTACACTTAACTTTGTGAAAGGTAAAAATCTTTTTATGTTCGGATGAATGTTCTTGGGTTGAAGAAGGCAAATGCAGAAGGATACATTGAACCAAGTTTTTGGGTTGTAGTTGTTTGCTTTTCGAAACTGATACTAGACTTGTTTGTTTAGTTTTGAAGTTGTGATTCTAAAACTATATATGTACATGTAAATTATTAGGTCCATGTCTAACGGAAACAATGTGGAGATGTGAACTAAAGACAGTATACTCCGTTTGACTTTTGGTAAACATCTGATTGACTTTTGGTCAACATCTCATTTAGTATTCAACAGACGTTTGAATAACTCAAACAGTGGTTTTAACATCTGTTTGACTTTAGGTCAACAGTTCATGGAAACCCATGTTAGGTTGAACAATGTTTTGAAGAGGAAAACAGTCCTAAAATATAAGAAGACAGTGGATCTGGTTGAACATCTGTTTCACTTTTGGTCAACAACTGTTTGACTTTTGGTCAACATCTATTTGCTCGATCACATTGGGTGTTAAACTATAGTTCTTTAAGTCATTGTTTTGTTTTCTTGAATGCTATATAATTTTGTTAAGAAGTACAAGAACAAACATTTTTACAAAATCCCAAATCACCCCATCATTTAAGTGCATTGAAGTAAAATTGGAAATGATGTTATTTATGTGGTCCTGTTGTGCTTTTGTTTGATCTATAATATGGGTTCATGATTTAATTCGGTGATTTTAAGACAATGTTGTTGAATCGAATGAGATGGTTGATCTAATGTGGTCGTATTAATAACAAATAGTAATTAATCTAAATAACTTTCCCGAGCCCGGAAAGCAATCCCGGGTAAAAACCTAGTACATAATATACAAGAAATACGTGAAAACCCAAACACAAGCAACAGTGGTACACAAGACGAGAGCCACCAGAAGGGGTATCTTGGGTCATTTTCATCGCCTTCATACTTTATGTGATCACCATTGGCATATGGGTTACCAGATGTGGCTTCTGTCCCTTTCTTGCTGGCAATACTATTGGTGGAATTCATTAAACAATGCAAGTTGTATGCACGACAGTGAAAGCAAACAATCATCAACGCACCCTGGATGGATAAGGGGTCGAAACAGTTGCAACGTCTTCCACCTGCTCGGGTTTTTGGTTTGGCTTCCATAGAATTTAGAACGGGGGCTCGCTCCATTAGATTAGTAGGATGACAATATCCGCCTGACAATATCACGTTAACAGATCATTAATTAATAATGGTATATTTAACGGATTAAATACATATCGTTTTAAGTACGCTAACAAAAACAACATTATTTCAATTAGAATCAATATTTTACATGAAATGATTTACAAGGTTTAATAAATTTAGTGATAATTAAACTAACATAATTATTCTCATCAAGTAAACTGGACTAGCTGTCTTGCAAATCAGAAAATTTTAAATACCTTGAGTATATCCTTAAAACCATGATCATCTATGATAATCACTAAAAATATAATGGATCAAATTATTGTTATCGAACATTATCTATCAAAAGAATTGAAATAACAAAAGTTATAATCTCAAAGCAAGCACAGACTATTACTAACCGAGGGATTTCCAAACCATTTGGTAAATTATAAAAGGGATCAAGATTGCCAACAATATGCTCTTAACAAAACACCAACCTGTAGACCGAAAAAATGTTGATTATATCAGAGGTCAGACAAACTTATTGTCCAATCTTTTTGTGTATACAATTAATCTGAAAGCAAGCATAGACTATTACTAACCAAGATTGCCAAACCATTTGGTACATTGTTTGGTCAGACACACTAATTGTCCTAATGTTCGTTCAATCATTTTGTGTATACAATTAGTATCAAAGCAAGCACACACTATATTACTAACCGAGGGATTTCCAAACCATTTAGTAAATTATAAAAGGGATCACGATTGCCAACAATATGCTCTTAACAAAGCACCAACCTGTAGACCGAAAAAATGTTGATTATATCAGAGGTCAGACACACTTGTTGTCCAAACCATCACCATCTTTTCAAGAAAAAAACCACCTTTATAAAGAAAAAAAATTAGAAGGTATTAAGCTTTATGGAAATGAAAGGAATAAATATAGTATCTACCATTTCAGGTTTATATTAATTTAGGAGGATTATGTGTCTTCTGCTAACGGAAAGGTAGCGATTGTAGCATGGAGAGCCGAAAGGAGCCGTTTGCCTACGGTTGACTCCTTGGCCAAAAGGAACATCAACGTAATTGCCGACTTATGTGTCTTCTGCGGGGAGGTACAAGAGACAGCCGAACATACACTTGTGTCATGTGGGTTTGCACAAAATATGTGGCAGATTATATCGCAGTGGTACAAGGTGCAGCCAATATATGCTTTCTCGGTTCTAGACATTCTGCGCATACATGAGTTCTGCAACGGGTCAGCCAAACGAAGGAAATCGCTTCAAGCTGTAATTCTAACTATGGTTTGGAGCGTATAGCAGGCCAGAAATGATGCCGTCTTTAATCAAAAGCCGGCTGCGCTGTCAAAGGTAATAGAAGAGGTTAAGCTTCTTGTGGGTGAGACACGGATAAAAGGACAACTTGTTAACCTGGAACAAATGGAAAGCTTTGCTCAAAAACCGTGTTGTATCAACCCATGATTTTATCGAGAACATATCTATAACAGAAAGATCGAATCGAGTTACTCATAGAATTCTTCTCCAATAAAGAAAAGATACAAGCACTTTTAACAAATCCGATTATGAAAATCTAAAAACTGGAACATCTGTTACATATTTTATTTTCAAATCATAACCGAACTGCACAAGGAAGACGTGTTTAGTTACATATCAATTTCTCACGAGTCCATCTCTCAAGCTAAACAAAAAGCCTCTATTTACCATCATCAAATAACACCAATACATAATATACAAGAAATACGTGAAAACCCAAACACAAGCAGTAGTGGTACACAAGACGAGAGCCACCAGAAGGGGGATCTTGGTAATTTTCATCGCCTTCATAGTTCATACTTTATGTAATCACCTTTGGAATAGGAGTTACCAGATGTGGGGTCAAAACAGTTGCCACATATTCCACCTGCTCGGATTTTTGGTTTGGCTTCCATAGAATTTAGGTCAGGGGCTCGCTCCGTTGGATTACTCCCCTCATTGTTCATGTTGGAACATGATTCTTGTTCTTCATTGTTGCGGTATACTTACTCATCTTGCTTCTTTGTTATATTTTACTAAGAGGTTGACAATATCCGCCTAACAATATCACGTTAACAGGTCATTAATAATGGTAAATTTAACAGATTAAATACATATCGTGTTAAGTACGCTAACAAAAACAATATTATTTCACCGAGAATCAAATTTTACATGAAATGATTTACAAGGTTTAATAGGAGTTAATTACTGTGTTTCGTTTCTGTGGTTTGTCAAAAGTCACTATTTCAATCCATTAGTTTAAAAATTGCGATTTCAGTCCTTGTGGTTTCACTTTCATAACCATTTCAGTCACTGTACTTACAGAATAAATGGATTGAAGTTGTTACGATAGTGAAACCACAGGGACTGAAATCACAATTTTTAAACTAATGGACTGAAATTGTATTTTTTGACAAACCACAGGGACGAAAACAGTAACTAACTCATCTATTATCTATTATATATAATAAACAAAAAAAATTTGGGACACTTGGCACAATATTAGGGCTTCCTAGATTTGGTTTTGGCGGGAAACTGAATGGGTATTCTTTTCACATATAATGAAGCCCCGTTTTGTATCCGGATCCGCTAATTCGGATCCGTATATATATGTTATAAAAAAATTAATATTTCCAATCTTCATTTGCTGTCCGCCTCCAACCATCCACTTTCAAACCGTAATTTCTCATCCAGAACAACAATCAATCCCAAAAAATGTTGAGACACGCTGCTAAGAGAATCACATGGTCAGGATTAGCCCCGACACGGTGGTCTTCACCGGCGGCGAACTGGTTTTATCATGAGAGGGTTGTGGACCAGTACAATAATCCCCGTAACGTTGGTGCGTTTGACAAGAACGATCCGATGTAATACAGGGTAAACTTTAAATATTCCATTTCTAATCTTTCTTATTCATGCTGTGTTTTCATTTGATTCTTAACATTTTTGGGTTTTTTTTAAATTAGGGTTTCTTATATTCTGTGATGATTTATTGACCTTCGCTGTAAATTAATGGACTTCACTTGAAATGAAAGATTAAATTAAGGGAGAGGTTTTATATTGGATTCCCATAATAACGATTTGGTAGATATGGTTTTTCATAATGATGTGTATATATATGGTTTTTCAAGCTGGATGTTTAAGAAGCTGGATGTGTATATAACGATTTGGTAGTTGCTTCTTATACATGATTTCACTAAGGTAACAGTTAATGTGTGGGTTACTGTGGCCGAACTTCATATTTCAGTTATCGACATCATAGACTCCTTCGTAATTGTTAATTAGGTTACTAATTTATATAGGTTAATACATATTCTCCCATTCAAGTTTTGTTATATCCAACTCTTTTTCTCTTTCGTATTGTGTGGTACATGTGACGCTTTGCAATCGTGTTGTGCCAGTTGCCCAGTTGGTATAAAAACTTTGTTGTTGACATATTGTGTTGGAAGAAACCAACCTCGATCCCGGTTAGGTTGATCGCTTGTGTTGTGCATTTGATAGTCTCACTTCGATCTAGGGCTAATAAAATCAGTTCAAATATTGTGTTACCTTAGTGAAATCTATTATAAATACAAAAAGCAACTACCAAATCGTTATAAATAGATTATAATTATCGTTCTTTCAAGCTGGATGTTTAAGAAGCTAATGATGTGTATATATATGGTTTTTCATAAGTAATAAAGTGATGATTATATGGTTTATTTCCACAGTTTCCAGAATTCATCGCCAAGTAAAAGCCTTATTCACGCTCTTTGCACTTCACATGTAAACGATACGTTTATTTCGACATTTTCAAGGCACTGCAAACCGGATATGCACATTTAACAACTGATGTTATCAAGAAGACTGCTTTTGATCTCAGTAACAGTGTATGATTCTTATTATATGTTTTTTTTATTTCATAACTGATTCGTTTGCTAAATATGATTACAAAAACTATGCTATTACAGTAGTAATGAGTAATCTACTTCCTAAATAAGCAAACGATTGATGGGGTTTTATGCATTGATATACACTTCGAATTTCAACCAGTTTGTTTTAAACTGGATCGGATTAATAGCGTTTTTTAATGATTTTATGTGATAAAACCCTAAGGCCGCAAAAGGAAAAACCCCTTGGTTCCAATTTCTGAATCCTCCGCTCGAACCAACGATTAGCAGCCATGGTTTGGTTTCAGTGCGAGGACTGTGGTCACAATCTCAAGAAACCAAAGCTCGCCAGTCATTTCAGATCTTGCTCTGCTAACAAGGTTCTATTTCTTACCTCAATTTCATCCACTGATTATTAACTTATCAATCGCGAGATGAATATATTTTGTGTTATGAATTTACATCGAGATAGTTGGTAAACACGCAACAAGCTACGCTGCTACCCTTTTTGAAATTTGTTTGATCGTATATTTGTTCGTGCAGTTATCATGCATCGATTGTGGCCAAATGTTTGGGCAACAAACTGTTCAAGGACACACATAGTGCATGACGGAATGGTGAGATTTCTATTCGACTCTATAGTGTTGTTTTTTATGGTTTATTTGTGATAGGTTTATAGGTTTATTATATTGAGCTTTGAAAAAGTGTTAGCTATATCTGTTTTAAGGATGTCCACTGTGGCTGAACCTGGTGGTTAACTGTTCTGACCAATTGAACCGATTTTTTTCGTATAATGTTTTTACTCAAAACCTTAGGTTGAATTTAAGTTTTAAAGTGTTTAACATGGATCATGAGTATAATACATATATATAATTAAAAAATGAAAACTATTTATAAATAATAGAAGTTAAATGGCCTGTTCGGTTTACACATCCAGTCTTAACTCCCAATTTCCAAATTAGACAGAACTGGCAAACTACGAAAACCAAACCATGAGCTGAACTGTTTGGATCTCAAACTTGCTGAGTTGTGTTGGTTTGTTATTGTAAACAACCAAGCATTTTTTTAGACTTTCCGTGATTCTGTGAATTTAAGACGCATTATGATTTTTTTTCGGCTACTCTTAGAGCCTATGTGAATCGACAACTATGTTGTTCACCATTTGTCATTTATGCAAATAAAGCATTATGCGTCTGACTTAGCCATTTATTTTTTTATTATTATTTTTTGTGCAGGAAAAGTATGGTCCAAAGGGCCAAGCTAAAACTACAAATGGGAAACCTGCTAAACCCAACAGTAACTCAAAGCCTAAACCTAAGGTTGACATTAATGTTGGATTATCAGAACGCCTCTTGGATCAGGTGGACGTTCTCAGTTGAAGATTTTTGAATAGCTACATTTTTGGAGGTTGAAAGGGTGGCAAAAATTTGCTATAATTTGTATCACCACAAAGTCAGCCCCTCACTACCCTTTTCAAGGTAAACACTATCTCATTTTGATTAGTATTAGGCATTATACGCGCCATGTGCGTTATACCGAACAATATATGTTTTATTTGGCTCCTGTGATTTCTCTCTTGATATGGTAGGCATGGTTTGAAATAGATTTCCACATTTGGGTTTGCTTGGCTGCATCAGACCTTTGGGTGCTTTAAAGTTTATATGCAGTAAAAGTTTAGGTATAATATCAAGAGTAAGTTACTGTTACACCAATCATTCATGTGGTGTATCAAAATTTTAGCTTTCATATTTAATGTAAAACAAAGTTTATATAATCTTATTTTGACCGATTTAAAGGTTATTTGTATTCCTTAAATAACTTTCAATCAAATTTTAAAATTCCTTTATTATTGCTAATTTACTTACTAAAAATAAAGTTAAACATTCTAATTTTATAAATTTTATTAGATATAAATGATACTTTATAAATTATTGTATTTCCTAATTAAGTCTCAGTCAATTTTTTTTAATAATTATTGTAAATTATTGTATTTCCTATAAATAGTCGAAATTAATAATTAATAATTAACAAAATTTCGTTTTTTATTATCTTCGTTAAACTTTTAAATTTCAACGCAGACAATTTCTGTTATCCGTATGCTTTGCCATGACCATTAACAAAAGTCAAGGACATTCATTATCTAGAGTTGGTCTATATCTAAAAGAACCTGTTTTCACGCACGGTCAACTGTATGTTGCTCTATCAAGAGTTAAGACGAGAGATTGTGTGAAGATTTTAATATTCGATGATGAAGGAAAACCAACAAATCAAACTGCCAACGTCGTTTACAAAGAGATTTTTGGCAACTTATGATATATAGTTTGTTTTTTCTTTCCATTAACTTTTAACTTTTGTTCTGTTCTATTGATGTTACCTGTTGGTTTATTTTGTATTTGTTCAACAAGTTCTTATGTACTTTTGCTTTTTATGTTATTGATAGTGAAAATTGGCCCTTTAATGTTATAAAAGTGTTGGGTCGTATATGACTTTAATCTATTATATAGTATTTGATGATTACTTTAAGTATTAAAACTTTTGGCACCTAAAAAATCGTAATTACCAATATTAATGTTCACAACTGGTGGTTATTTGTTTGGTTTAAGTATTTCAACTTTTTTGTCATAAATTTTAATGAAATAAAATGTTACATTTTAATAAAAACACAAGTTTTATAACTAATAAAAGTAAACTACCCGGGAAGCAGTCCCGGGTGATAACCTAGTTTAGTAATAATTAAACTAACAAAATTATTCTAATCAAGTAAACTGGACTAGCTGTCTTGCAAATCAGAAAATTTTAAATACCTTGAGTATATCCTTAAAACCATGATCATCTATGATAATTACTAAAAATATAATGGATCAAATTCTTGTTATCAAACATTATCCATCACAAGAATTGAATTAACAAAAGTTATAATCTCAAAGCAAGCACAGACTATTACTAACCGAAGGATTTCCAAACCATTTGGTACATTATAAAAGGGATAACGATTGCCAACAATAAGCTCTTAACAAAACACCAACCTGTAGACCGAAAAAATGTTGATTATATCAGAAGGTCAGTTATTGTCCTAATGTTCAATCTTTTTGTGTATACAATTAATCTCAAGGCAAGCACAGACAAAGTAATAGTCTGTGCTTGCCTTGAGATTAATTGTATACACAAAAAGATTGAACATTAGGAACCGAGATTGCAAAACCATTTGGTCAGACACACTATTTGTCCTATTGTTCAATCTTTTTGTGTATACAGACTATGTTACTAACCGAGATTTCCAAACCCTTCGGTACATTATAAAAGGGATCAAGATTGCCAACAATATGCTCTTAACAAAACACAAACCTGTGGACCGAAAAAATGTTGATTATATCAGAGATCAGACACACTTATTGTCCTAACCATCACCATCTTTTCAAGAAAAAACACCTTTTTAAAGAAAAATTTTAGAATAAATATAGTATCTACCATTTTAGGTTTATATAAATTTAAGAGCACTATTATATATAAAGTATTAAAAACCAAAGGGCTGCATGCAATTTCTATATAGGATAGGAAAACGTGCAATATAAGGGAATCCTGTGTTTCTTCAATTTGTTCAGCTATGTATCTAAACTCTGGTTTTAGTTAAGCTATGTATTTAAGGGTAGGCAACTCTCAAGAAACGTAACAATTTGTTCAAAAACATCAACATTATTGTCAAGCCTTCGTCTGTCTCTTCAAAAACATCAACATCATAGTCAAGCCTTCTTCTCTGTATTTAAAAACCAGTCCCCTGAAACAAGTAAAAATAATTCATTATTATAATTCACAAATATGAACAAACTCAGACAAGTTAAAATGTTCTCGCAGCGACGACAAGCGATTAACACACGATGTAAAATATAACCAATGCTAAGCAGTAAGCAAACGACAACCAATACCGATGAAATCGTAAAACAAAATGCAAATCCGGTCACATGATGTAAAATATAACCAAAGATAAACACAAACTTATACCGTTAACTGGCATAACATGTAGCCAAACTTGAATTTATAGAGAAATTTTAACTCAAAAGACCCAAAAGAAACGAAAAAAATACAGTTTTTAGTTTCAAAAATAAAGTTTATAAGCATGAGGACTAAAAAGAGTTTAAAACAATCTGATTGCTGTTCTTTGCATTGACAAAGACATTGGAGTGATGGCACTATTGTAATTATGTCTAAAAGGAAGGTCTTTTTGGTTACTGTAGACAAGAGTCTTCCTTAATTGTTATTATAGAGTAATTCATGATCTCAATTAGGCACTAAAACACAATCATTACCCCCAAGTTTCAACAACGCCTGTTCAGGTTCAAACATACGCGCTTCAATTACACAATGCCTAAACAAGCACGAAACAATCCTAACAACTAAAACAAGCACAAGTCAAAGACTTATAACATTAACAACCTGATCCTAAACAACTACAAGAATAAAACTAAATCCCTAACCATTTCTCCCAAAAACAATTTCACAGCCAGAATCAACACATTCATTAACCACTAAAAGCATGAACATACCTGATGACCATCACTAAAGAATCATATTTCTTTTAAACTCTTCAAACAATGCCCTTTGATCGTCTGGAATTGGCAAAACACGAATCACGCCATCATCCATTGATATGAACGGTGTTGCACGAGTCTAAAATAACAAAAGGAGCAGTTTAGTAAAAAGATAAAATAATAATCATAGTTTTAAAGACCCTTACACTCGCTGTGGTTTTATAAGCGTCTTGTTCAAACGTTGCGAGAATGAAGTTATCATGAAACGAGTCTTTAAGCACCTGTGTCACACCCCGATTTCCACGTGTCACCGGTGGGCCCGGTGGGGGAGTATCGTGATGTGGTTGGCAACATCATGGTCAAACAACACAATATAATAATGCACAGCGGAAGCAATTGTAAATATAATACAACCGAATTTATTATTGTAAAATCAACTGTTACAACATTCGGAAGTTTATCCACAGAAGGATCGAACATAAAATGGAAATAATAGTTCAACAGACTTTTAGGCATCTTAAGCTTGCGAGACTTCTACTGATGCTAAGGAGAAATATCCAGCCAATTTCGTATAGTACCTGCATTTAGCCTTTTTGGAAAATACGTCAGTTTACACTGGTAAATACATTCAACTGACTCATTTTGAAAATGGTTTTAAGAAAATTGATTTGGATGCACATGGCATAAATATTTTATAATTTGATTAAAATGCACAGAGGCAATATTTAATCTTTTTAACTTGGGAGAATTGTTTAATATTATAATCTTGTGAACGAATTACATGTTACTTATGCGTTCAGTAGCCCGGATCTAGTCCGGGTTAAAGATCAATAGACACACCACGTTATTGAGTTATACACTGACAGGTGTATGCCTACACCCCGTGCTCAGGTCGTGGCCAATCTCGTAAGATGATGCCAAGGATATTCGGGACATGGTCATTAACCCCCCAAAGGATGTAAAGTAAACAAGACTGTTTAAACGAGCCGATCAAATTATTCAACTACCCACTAAGCGTGGAGATTTGATGCTCGATCAAGCGGTACGCTATGTACCGTAACCCAAGCCCGTATAGGGAAAATAAGTTAAAAGTATTTACCTGAGCTAAATATAAATTCAATCCCAGCCGTATATCAAATCAGCAAGTACATATAGCTTTTACTGGGCTCCTAATCTGGAACGAAGGTTTTTAATAACCTATTAGAATCCTAACGGGTCTTTAATTAAGCTTAAGCTTAGACCGGCTAGTTTTCAGGATACGGTTCGTACGCACGATTAAGCGAAGACCGGATAGAATGTGATTTAGACCCGACAAGTTTGGAGACTTGTTTAATATGGGTTTATTATTCACATTCTGGATTTTGAGATAAAACCGATAAGGTTTGACCCGTGTCGGCTAATTTATGTAAACTTGTTACATAAACCGAACCGAACGCGTAACATGCGTAACGGGTATCCGCAAGAGCCATATACAGGTTTCCTAAGTTAATATGCTCCAAATATGTTGTGACATCAGTAGGATGTCTTTCGTTATGCCCCGAACTAATTTAAACACAAACTATGCCCCGTAGGGGTAGTTTGGTCATTTTAAAGGTTGAAAAAGAGTTTAAATGTTTAACTGAGTTACAGATCTGATGTAAACAGCAAACATACTCAATTTGATAAGTTATATCAGTAGGCTTAAGCATATATGTGAAATTTATCACTTATAACCAAACTATGCACCGAAGGGGCATTTTGGTAATTTCACATAAGCTGAAAAGCTCAAAACTGAAGTCTGAGTTTATCAACCTTTGCTTACTGTTAAAATATCATAATTTGCCTCATATATCAGTAGGTATCAACCCGGGTATGCTCAATATGATTTTAAACATGCTATGCGTTAAAAACGCTAAATAAGGCGATTAAAGGCCATTTCCGGGTTTGATACTTAAATCTGATATTTTTATATTTCCAGAAGGCTTAAAATAAATTATTTATCATATGTGATCAGTAGCAAAAGGTTTGGAGTCGTTTTGATAAGTAAAACTCATTTTATGGCCCGTAAGGGCAAAACCGACAATTACCGGATTAAGCCTACGACTACTAGTTATGCTCAGCCTAAAATTAATTAAAAATCTTTAAAAATCCCAAAATAATATATTATATCAATGGGTATTAAGTTTGATACCAAAAAGTAGGCTTAACTAGGCTGTACGCTAATTACGCCATTTTATTAACATAAAGCATTAGATTTGCGATATTGAGCATAACTCTTAATCTATAAGTCAAACTGATGTCAAACTTTGCATACAAGTTTATATATCAGTAACTAAGGTTTCTACACTTTTACATTTTCATAAATCACGTTTTAAGGTAATAAGGGCATAACGGTCAACATATGAGCAATTAACGGAAATCTGCATATTAATTGGATAACTAGTGAACCAAGGTGTATAATCACAGAGGGTTGTTCTAACATGTAACCTAATCCAATTTAAGCTCTGAGGCATTTCTAAAACATACCTAAACGGGTCAGAACTGAAAGTCAAAGTGAAAGTCAAACTATGTGACTTTCGGTTCCGAACCGGGTCAAAACAGGAAATAGTCGGGTTGAACATGTTCGGACATGTTCTTACACTTATTACTAAGTTATAACAATGATCAAACAGGTTATATATGTTCTAGATAGCTAATTATGCATAAATGACATTTTAAGCATCCTGTTGACTTTTTACTTAAAAGTTTGACCCGACTTTTGACCTGGTTAGAGTGGTGATCAGGGGAAACCCTTTTGAGGTTTTATTACCCACATAAATACCAACTCATAACTACTTTTAATTCGAGATATAACTGAGTCATTATAGACTAATCTCGAAGTCAAACCGTAATTACGACGGTTTGACTTTTAGCTAATTAAACAAGCTAAACTCAATTAAAGAAGGACTAGTAGACTTACAAGAGTCCTATGCACTAGATATGATCAGTTGGACCTGCTTGAGAGCTCCAGAATTGATCACAAATGCAGATTAATGTGTGAAGAACAATGTTGCACATAATGTCCTTATATAGTACCTTAATCACCACAATTCTTTGACACTTGGGGTCTACAACCCACCACAACTGATCAACACTTGTTCCCTAGTGCTTAGGGGTGCCTAGGGGTCGTTCACAAGTGAGAAATACCGGCCTTATTGGTTAAAATCGCGTTTAACAGGCTGTTACCTGTTTTTCTGCATCTGACGTCGCCACGCGGGCCGCCTCCCACTTTGACAATTCTCACGCGGGCCGCCTAGCCTGAGAAATCAGATTTTTGATTTTTCTTTGTTTTCCAAGTTGACCTTTGGCTTCACGAAGGGGCAACTAGGGTTATTTCTTGCATTTTGACCCCCTTATATTTACCCACAAGGGCTTTAGGACTTATACCCACTTTGCCAAGTCCCTGAACACTTCCGGTTAACCCGAAAAGCCTTAACTTTCAACGTTAACACTTTAACCCCTCGCACACGAATTTGATCATAACTTTCTCATACGATAACGAAACTTTATGAAATTTTAATCGTGCATTCTAGTGAGCATAATTTATATTTACAAAGCTTCGGGTTTGTCAAAAGGTCACTCAGAGGTATATCTTTAACATGTTGACACATTTAACCCCTGTAGTTTGTAATCTCTCACTTTTAGCTTCGTATGATCCATGATTTATTCGTTTGATGTTATGAACATCATGTAGGGTTATTATGAAGTATATTTATTCACTGTTGACACTTAGAATCCGTAAAATCTCATACTTTCCATGTTTGTCAACTTTAGTCCTTTTATAACATTCTTTCACACGTTCAAACTTTATGACACGTGTCAACACATTATAGGACGTGAATTTTCGAGGTGTTACAACCTGCTTGACACACTCTATTCTGTCAATAATGATGGGAACTGCTTGAGGATCCTCTAGATCATCCCCATGATAGCAAGAAGATAACATGTTTAAAACGTTGTGGCGAACCGGACTCCATTTGTCCTTGATACGAACTCTGATTTCATCCATCACACATCTGTTCCATAAAAAATTGTTAATCATCTTTATGTCGTAAATTGTATGTAATTTATACTAACTCAGTAGTCCGGAGTACGATGTTGTAGACACGAAGACACCCACGTAAGACATTTATAGGTTCAATGTCTTCATCCACAGTCCAAACAAGAAACGAAGCATCGCACAGCACATATGCGGTTCCAAACAACCCAAAACATTCTCTAACAAACTTCAACTGCTTAGAAGGCTTGTCATCAACAAACTGCAAGACATTCTCGTCTTTAACACGTTGTCTAACAACAACACCATGTTTTCTGAAGAGGTTAACCTCATTAATAACCATGGCACCATCTATCACGGTTATGACTAGCTTAAGCCGGTATAAAAATGTGATAATCCAACGCAATTGTGGGCTTAAGTTATTTATGCAATCCATAAAAATAAAGTCGACACGAAAATGATTCCGGCTAAGAAATCGGTTCCAGGTGTATGGAATGATATCGGGGCTGTGGGTGGGACTCTCCTAAAACGTGGCATCAATATCGATCAGAAATTAATAGTGACTGTTGGCAATGGGATGAAAGTCCGATTCTGGAAGGATTTTTGGCTGCACAACGACTTGCAGCTGAAAAGGTTCCCAGATATTTACAAGCTTGCAAAAGACAAAGATGGAATGGTTAATAGTTACTCGACTAAAGTGGGTTCGGATATAGTTTGGAAGTGGGACTGGATTAGAGGCCCAAGTACGACGGTGAATGGGATCAGCTGGGCCGGCTCACTGATCTCTTGCACACGGTCCGAATTGATGGCCATAAAATGGATGTTTGGCGCTGGGATAATAAAGATGGGTAAAAGGTGTACGTGCCGAGATAGCAACGATCGATAATGAAGCTGAAAGTGAGGAACCGTTCAGATGGAATTCATGGGCTCCTCTAAAGAGTAATTATTTGCTTTGGAGGGCTCTAAAAGGAAAAGTGGCTGCTAAAATAAGTTTGGAAAAAAGAGGTGTTATTTTGCAGGATAATCATTGTGATAGATGCGAGTAGGGTCCTGAAGACGCGAATCATGTTTTTGTTAATTGTATTTGGGCCCGAAGTATATGGTGGCAAATTGCGGTCTGGATGTGCATACCCCCTCCGATTAATTTGTGCAGTTTAAAGGAGGTGGTGAAAGAGTTGACTGGCAATATTGGGTCGGCTAGATGGAAGAGAGTCGTCTACACGGTTATTCTGGCAACGGTGTGGCGAATTTGGAACGCTAGGAATCTTAAAGTGTTTGAGGGGCAGTTTGTTCCAACCCGGAGAACTGTCGACCTCATAAAAGAAGACGCTTTCCTTTGGATTTCGAATCGCACAAAGTTACCAAAGCTGGACTGGGATAAGTTGGGTTGAGTTTAACGTTTCAGACATGTTGTAATGGCTTTGCCTTTTTTTCTATGTTTCTTTCCGTTTCCTTGTTTGTTTTGATCTTTCAGCCACTATTTATATATATAAATAGTGATTTGCCGTTCAAAAAAAAGTTGAGGTGCAGTAGGTACACCATACATGGGTTCTAATGCTAACCTCTATTTCCAATACCTACATTGAATATATGCATATATATATATATATATATATAAATAGTGATTTGCCGTTCAAAAAAAAGTTGAGGTGCAGTAGGTACTCCATACATGGGTTCTAATGCTAACCTCTATTTCCAATACCTACATTGAATATATGCAATGAAAGAGTTGCTTGTACCCAATGCAATACAACTTGTAAAATTGATGTATATAATGATTTTTGTGATATCAAAGTACATACTATTTACTCTAAATTGTTGTGTGCTTGTGTTTGATTTATTTTTAAAGACAGCTATCTTTATAAGTTAAAAATTTCCAAGAAGGTTATTAAAATATACGACCTCGTAACGTGAGGCATCAATTCTAGTTATCTATGTTACAATTATGAATAATGACTATACATAATAACATTCATAAAGGACTGTTACAAGAGAAAGCATAACACAATATACAAGAGACTTTTATCCAATTTTCATATGTCTAAAATTTTTTCATATTGTCAAGTACTCACCATCCACGAAATCCTTTTATAAATTAATAATTCACAACGACACTGTATACTTTTATTTATTTATTATTATTAACTGAAATTTAACTTTTATTTAGTTTATAATGAGATAAGCAATTTTTATTTGATTTAGTGGATTTCATTTCTTCGGTAGAGTTTAAGTAAAACTAGCTTAACGACCAACATCAGTTTAGTTTATGATAGTATTGATATAGAACAGTCATTTGGTTTTTAAATTATGATTTGCACAAAAGAATATGTTTTACATTGAAAACCATAACACGTGTACTGGTACTGGTTACGATAATAACAATATTGGTATCAATGTCGATAAAAAAACAATAAAAACAAACACTGGTATCGATTCCGATAATATCAATACCGGTTTCGTTGTATGTTTATTTTCGGTTCGTTATAGTATTTTGAACATAACTCTTTTTACAGAAACGTCGAAAACATAAAATAATAATCACAATCACAAACTCAAATTAAAAAAAAAGATAATGATCACGAGTTATTCAAAGAAAATCAAGTTAAATAAAAAGTAAGTTAAAAAGAATATTACTTAAAGAGTGAAATTGGAACTTAAAAACAATTAATATAATAATATATAAAATTTATATCACTATTCATCACCATTCTTAAACCATAAAAAAATGAATATCGGTGTCAATACTTATGTTGTTCGGTCAATTTGATTCTCAGTACACTTCCGGTATGCGGTATAACAACCGAAAGAGAGAAGGTGTGGAAGAGAATATCAACAGGTCAATATACGTATCCAAGAAAAGACGAAATAATAAAAGCAAACAAAATACCAGTCATTGTAATACCTAAAAGACAAAATACTAAAAAGAATAAAAGTATAGAGACCCAACTTGTATATTAGCGAAGTTAAAGTTGAAGTATTAAACATATATATAAGTATTAGAGGATGTTTGATAGCCTCTTAATGATTACATTAAGGGACAATATCTGAATTAATCCGTATTAAGTCTGTTTGGTTCATCAGAAAGGCACATATGAATCATGTAGCAAACCACTTACACATTAAGTTTCAAAATGATGTTGAATCGAAATTTTACCCCTTTGTCCCTTCACTTGTGTTCATAACCCTCAGCTGATCACTCACGCACCACCGCCTTGACCCACTACCACTTCCTCCACCACACCGGCATACTCTTACTTGTTCAGCACTACAGGTTCAGAGTCTCTTACCTAATCAGGCCTTTCTATCGGCTTAGCAATTAATGCTACAAAGGTTACCAAACAACCCTTTAAACATGTATATTAGCAAAGTTAACTAATAGGGAAAATACTATATTAAAGTAGAGGAGCTAAACATGTATATTATAAAGTTAAGAGTAAACTGCCATTTTGGACCCTGAGGTTTGGCCAGTTTTGCCACTTTAGTCCAAACATGTATACCCTGAGGTTGTATCTAGCATTCGTTATCGTGATAACACGGTGAAGCTGGATTTGAATACCCCTGTGGAGGACCCTTACGCACAACAAGGTTATTTGAATTACGGTTACGGAGACGAAGTGTATCCTCAGGTTGAATATTCGTACGGTCTTCCTAACTATCTCGATTTCGGTTACGGTGGCGAGCACAACTTTGTACAGCAGGAGTGTTATCCAGACCACAGTTACGGTTGTCAGCAGAGCTTTGAACATCAAGTCTATTCGGACCTCGGTGACGATGGTGAGCCGGAGGATGTGTCTGTTGACGAGGAAGACTGTTACCCGGTTACATTTTCGTTTGATACATCGCAGACCTTTTCATCACGTAAAGAGTTGGTGCGTTGGGTACAAGACACGGCAAAAGACAATGGTTACCTCATTGTGATTAAGAGGTCGAATAAAAGAGGAGAGAATTACAATATTTGGTTTCAATGAACTTTTGGTGGGGAGCATAAGAGTATAGCTACACAGAAGAAAACGGGTAGCAAGAAAATAGGATGCCCGTTTGAGATGATCGGGTTTTCGGAATCATCCGGAAGTGTTTGGAGGATCGAGGTGACGAAGGCGAAGCATAACCACACTCCTATTGAAAACTTAGAGGGTCACGCGTATGCGAGAAGGCTTTCTTCGGAGGATACAAAACTGGTTAAGGAGCTGGCAGAGCAAGATATTCCCAACCGCAGTATCTGGCGAACGTTGACGAAAAACAATCTGGCTAGAAAGCTTATTCCGAAAGATATATACACAACGTTGTTCAGAAGATCAACGCCGAAAAAAATGTCGGTAAGTCTCCGATGCAAAAACTTGAAAACATTCTTCTCGAAAAAGATTACACTTATTACATGCGCACGAATGAGATATCGAATGCAGTTGAAGATGTCTTATTTGTTCACAAAAAAATCATTCACTATGTGGTGTGCCTTCCCGTATGTGCTAATGATTGACGCCACCTACAAAACGAACCTGTACAACCTGCCGTTTGTTCAGGTCGTAGGCATGACGTCGACAAACAAATCGTTTACGGCTGCTTGTGCGGTAATTTCCGCTGAGAAGTTAGAGAACTACCTATGGGTGTTGCAGAGGATCAAGTCTATGCTGGTAGGCTGTATGGAACCGCGCGTGATTTAACAGACAGGGATTTTGCGCTAATTAACGCGTGTGAACAAGTTTTTCCAAAAGCGCATAAGTATCTTTGTCGGTTCCACATTCAACAAAATATTAATAAGAACAGCAAGGAGAAATTCTCTGACAAGCAGTGGAAAGAATTCGTACGTACATTTTGGACATTGTGCGAGTCTACGACCGAGGAAATATACAGGTATAACTTGGAAAACCTTGAAGCACAGCTGAAAGAAGATGGCCGTGAACGTGGGTATTTCTTACATAATTATGTTCAAATTATATATAATAACAAAAACTGACTATTTACGTTTTTTAATTTCAGATGTTTTTGATTATTTGAGGAAATCCTGGTTGGATCCGTACTGTGAAAAGTTTGTATCTTGCTGGACTAACAAAACTATTAACTTTCACCAAACTACGACCAACAGGGTTAAGGGCATGCATGCAACACTAAAAAGTCACTTTCCAAGTCATCGCAACACACTGGATAAACTTGTACTGTATGTTGATCATGTTGTTGATAGACAATACGCCGAGATTAGAAGTAGCTTTGAAACAAGCCTCCGAAAAGTGATGAACCACCACAAGGATCATCCCATGCTTGAAAATATTCTCAGAAAGGTTTCAATATTTGCGATTGAGCTTTTGAATATGGAACTAAAACGTAAGGAAGACGGGTTGAGAGCCTACGGTGCAAGCTGTGGTTGCCAACTTTTTACCAGCTGTGGTTTGCCATGTGCCTGTCGTTTGGAAAAGTTGGAAAATAACGGTAATTAATATTTTTGACCTTTGTCGTTATGATTTTGCCACCTAATTTGTTTTCATCCACATGTCAGCAAATCCGTATCAATTCGATACACGTGTTCTGGAAGAAGCTTGACTTCAAGCCTGCAAGGAATAAGATAGAGGATATCGATGTAGACGCGGAATTTGGAAAATTAAAACAACAGATCGATCCAACACCCCTTCAAGTGAAAAGGAGCTTCTTTGAAAAGTTTCAGCAAATCCTCAATCTAGGGAACAATAACAAAAAACCTCCTGTTGTTCTGAGAAAAACTCGTGGTCACCCAACATTGAAAACGCAGGAACAAAGGAAGGTTGAAGCCGTTAGAAAAAGCTCGTATATTCCGTCGGAGGAAACTTGGGTCGAGGCCTCAGACGATCTTCCCCGTCACAGCTCGTACGTATCATCCCAAGATTCTGGAAGACAAAAGAATACCAAACCACTCAACCTACACCCTGATTTCCCGATGATCAAGCTCGGTCCTAACACGGATATAGTGATCCGCAACTACGCATCTCAGATTCCCAAAGTGATCCATCCATACATCGTGAGAATAAAGGACGTGAAACCAGATGGTCATTGTGGGTTTCGATCGGTGGCTGTTGGGTTAAGAAGGAAACAAAATACGTATTAGACTATCCGGAAACAACTTATAATGGAGTTACGTATGAACGAATCGCTTTGGAGGCAGGTTTTCGATCCGGAAAACATAGGAAATTATGATGCGCTAGTTAGACGGATCCATTTCGAGGGGGTGGGACGAGCAGCTATCGAAAATTACATGACGATGCCTGAGGCAGGGTTTCTTATTGCCCAACAATACGGTGTGATTGTTCACACCTTCGACAATCGTGGGAACGATACAATTTTCCCTCTGGTGGGCGGGCCAGACAAAGCTGGGCAACCTCACCAGGTGGTTGCGGTTGTGTTCGTCGACGGTGGGCATTTAATATATGTAGAGCTTGGAGGATGCTATCCAATGCCTCCCCCAAACCTACTCTGGACAGCGAACAGAACAGAGAGCGCAGCAGCCTGGCATACATTATACAGGGATCAGATCAATGCGTACGAAATGTTTACGTATCGTCCCCCGGACCTTAATGTAACCACATATGTTCAAGATGTAGGTTAAATGTGTTTAATAATAATCACGTTAATTCATTTACAATCCAAGAGTACGTCTGTGTTTGTTTAATATATGCGTTACATCACGTTAAAAACCGAATGTCACCGACACGACCCAATCAGATTCAATACGCACTTGTACGACCCAAAATGACAATATACATCATAATACTACAATTAATGAAAAATTAATGAAAAATTATGTCACGTACGTACTTCAAACCAAAATGATACGATATAATGGAATACGACATCACACGTAACCGATTTGATCCGGAACTTGCAGTATAGTCCATATATATATTAAAAAATGATGTATAATGGAAAAAAACGTAAAATTTAGACTATTATCGACGCGTTTGTGAATGAAAAATATTTTAAAAAATTTAAAAAGGCCCTAAGCGCTGCGCTTTTACCTAAGATGGGCGCTTTGCCCGAAAATTTGAACTGAAGCGCCCCGCTATGGCCAAAGCGGGGCGCTTTGGTCCTTCGTTTAACCTGAAGCGGGGTGGCTTCTCCCCCATTTCAACACAAAACACAAACACACACACAAGGTGCGAGTACACACACTCAACTCACGATCGTGTTTTTCCAGATTTCAAACGCTATTAGGTACGATCGAACTTCATTTATTGTTTTGGTTCAATTTTTATACTTGATTGTTTGTTGATTGGGTTGAGTTTGATTGTGGCTGGGTTTCTGATTTGAAAACGAAGAACCAAAGCGCCGCGCGGAGGCCAAAGCGGGGTGCTTTGGTTCATGTTTAATTTTTGTTTTGTTTTTGTTTTTAAGTATTATTTGTTTATTATTATTTAGAGTAAATTGCCATTTTGGTGCCTGTGGTTTGGGCACTTTTGCCATTTTAGTCCAAATCTCAAACTTTTTACATCTGGGTCCCTGTGGTTTGCATTTTGTTGCCATTTTAGTCCAAAACTCAAAATCTCTGATTTTTGACTGTTTTAATATCCCTTTTTTGTCTTTATCTGAAGGGGTAGTTTGGTCATTTAATTTTCATTAAAGCAATTCATTTATTAAAAAAACCCAAAATATAAAAACCCACTGATCATCATCATCTTCAACCTCATCATCTTCAACCTGATTTAACCTGTATCCATTCAAAACCCCCTGATTTAACCTGTATCCATTCAAAACCCCCAATCATGGCTGAACAAGAATATGCACCAGAAGAACCATTCAAAACCCCCAATCCGATTGAAACCCCAATCTAATAATAACCATAAAAGATCTGAAATTTTAAAATCCAACCCCATCTTTAAAACCCCCCAATTTAAAATCCAACAACACCATCTTTAAAACCCCCCAATCTGATTGATCGAAACCATACCGTCATCCACCTCAAAAAATTCTTCTGGATAGAGGGTTTGTGTGCCGGATTTAAGGTTGTAAAAACAAAACAAACCGAGGTGCGGTTGTCGGATTTCAGGTTGTTGAGAGTGGTGGTTGTTGGTTGCGGTGAAGGTTTGGCAGTGAGGTTGAGGGTGGTGGCGGTGTAGGTTTGATGGTGGTTGTTGGTTTGGTGGTCATCGGTCGTGGTGGTCGCCGCCCCTTCCTTCTCTTCATCAGATCTGGGGCGGTGGCAGGTGATGCGGTAGGTGTGGTTGGGAGTGTTCCCGTCGCAGGTGGTGTTGGGAGTGGTGCGGCGGGTGGTGCAATGGCAAATGGGGGGTGGAGAACAATGATGGTATTGAGAGTGGTGGTGGTGGTGGATGGCAGTTGTTGGTGGTGGAAAAATGTAAAGAGTGGGGTAGAGAGAGGGGATGCAGGTTCTATATTGCAAAAACATATACATATATAATTTTAGAGAGAGAGAGCAGAGTTGTATGTTGAGAGAGAGAGAGAGAGAGAGAGATGTCTGTATGTTGAGAGAGAGAGATTTTTTATAATTGAGTTATAATAAAGAGATAATAAATCTAAAATGACCAAAATGCCCTTGAGGGTAAAGACAAAATAGCAGGTCATTAATGGGAAATCTGGTCAAATTTGAAATTTGGACCAAAATGGCAACAAAAACCAAACCACAGGGCTCTGGATGTAAAAAGTTTGAAATTTGGACTAAAGTGGCAAAACTGGCCAAACCACAGGGACCAAAATGGCAGTTTACTCTATTATTTATACAATATTATTGTTTAATAATGCAAATACAATTTAAATAAATAATATTATTTGTATTTTAATAATATTAAAATGATCTTTATTGTTTGAATTGTTGATTATTATTTAAATTTTTAGGATTATTAATAATAACTTGTATTTGAATTGTTTAATAATATTATTTGTTATTATCTTTTATACAATATTATTGTTTAATAATGCAAATACAATTTAAATAAATAATATTATTTGTATTTTAATAATATTAAAATGATCTTTATTGTTTGAATTATTGATTATTATTTAATTTTTTTAGGATTATTAATAATAACTTGTATTTGAATTGTTTAATAATATTATTTGTTTATTATCTTTTATACAATATTATTGTTTAATAATACACATACATTTTAAATAAATAATATTATTTGTATTTTAATAATATTGAAATGATCTTTATTAGTTGTTTAATATTATTAGATGTTTAATATTGTATTTGTATTTAAACGTGCAGGGATGGATTTCGATCACGAGGAGGCGGAGGAGATTGAGCAGATGGAGGCTCAGGTAGAGGTTAACCCTCTACCTAATCACCCGTACCTGCAGTTTTAGCAGGGGTCACGGGCGGCGGGGAGATGCGCTAGGTTGCGCACCATGGAGATTGGGGGTATGTAGGGATAGACTGGGACCTGCTGGAGACTGTGGGAGAGGCCGCGCGGACGCGTGATATAGTTGGCCTAGATACTCCTTGGTCGCGCCTCTTTCAGCTAGCGATGGAGGACTCGTACCGTGAGCTTACGGTCGAGTATCTTTCTTCGTTTACATACGAGCCGCATCCGGCGGATTACGTGGAGGACCCGGAGCATCCAGTCCACGAGGTTACATTCCGTCTCGCCACTCAGCAGTTTCAGATGAGTATGCGGGAGTTTGCTGTCCATTCAGGTTTGTACACAGAGCCCGAGCTTGATACTGATTTATATACACAGGGGGTTAGGGCCATGGACAGGCAGACGCTTATTGGTTTCTAGAGGGCCATTTCCAGGGTTCCCTTTGGGAAATCCTGGCAAAAGGCCACCACCATTAGAGACCCCTTGTGCCGATACCTGCACCATATTATCGGGTCATCTATCGTGCCGAGGGGTACCAGCAGGGAGAAGGTCAACTTCGGTGACCTTTTCTTTTTATACTGCCTACTTCGCGGCCAGACCTGCGATCTAGCAGCCTGCCTGGCAGAGTACTTTGCCGGTGCATACCACCGGCAGCTCCGCGGGAAGCTGCACGGTGGCTCATACATCACCGCCATTGCACGCTCGCTAGGGCTCGTGCCCGAGAGTGATCCGCAGCTGTCCGCGACGATCCCGTCGACTAGGTTGGGCCGCGCGTCAGTATCTAGCATGCAGATCACCCGTACCTTTGATGTTGGTCTGAGGTTTAGGGGTCGTGACGGGCAGATTTGGCATGCGGAGGAGTTGCCGGAGGTCATCCCGGTTGTTATTGAGGAGAGGGATGGAGTGTTAGCCCCTGCTCATGTTCAGGAGGCCGCTCGGCAGGCTCAGCTACAGGCTCTGGGCCTCGATCAGCCTCAGGCTCAGGCTCAGCCTCAGCCTGTATTCGAGGATCTGGCTCAGGAGGAACATGTCGAGGAGATCCCGGTACCACCAGTTCAGTCAGCTCCTGAGCCGCCACAGTACCCGTAGCACGTTTACGCTGACCTGCCTCCGGCAGCGCGTGCGGTGAATCGGGACTTCGACCGACGCCTCAGACGCCAGGGCGCACTCATTGACTGGATGGTCGAGACGCTCGTTGCTCTACGAGAGCTCGTCGGGTTGCCTCCCCTTCCCCTCCCACCGTCCCCACCGCACGAGGATTAGTACCTTAGTTTGTTTGTATAGTGTTTTGTTATGTATTATGTACTCAGTTGTACCTTTTTTTGTATGTACAAACTGATATATATATATATATATATATATATATATATATATTGTAGTTAATCTTCTATTTACATCACGTTGGTTTTGGATTGTTTACGTTTAATTCTTATGGCTTTCTGTACATTTTATTTAACGTGTTCGTTTAATTTAACAAAATAAACTAGGTTAACTGTTTATAAAGACGCCCTTATATTATATACGTTCTATAAAAATAATGACGTAAAAAACGTAATTATAAAACAACTATGAATTATATGTAATACTAATATTTTATAATAATAATAAAACTCAAATACAATTTTTCATCCAAAAAACACAACCAAACTAACCCACATCCCACCTATTTTCAACAAAAAACAACACAAACTCCACTCCACACTCTGTCAGTCCTTGTCTGTTGACCAGCCCCAAAACGCTCCGTTGTGGCCAAAGCGAGGCGCTTTGGGTGTGCAAAAAGACAAATGGCGTGTGCGAATAGACCAGGCCTTTAATAATCCCACACGCATGTCATGTTCAATGATAGCATTTTTCTCTTTATCTCAAAGATCGGTAAGACCATTGGGTGTGATTAGCTTAGTCCCTTTGGGGACTAGCTGTCACGTAGGCGCCACGTCACTCGGGTGGAGGACCATCCCCTTGGGGACTACCCAAGGGTGTGGAGGATGGTCCTCACACATTCAAGTTAAGAAACCCACCTCATTGTTTCCACCCTCACCCTCAACCCACCTCTGTTTCACCACCGCCGGAGAAGATGAAAGAAAGTCGGAGAAGTCGCAGATCGCCGGAGAAGATGAAAGAAAGCCAGAGAAGTCGCCGGAATCCGACGTTTCACACTCTCTCACAAACACCTCTGTTTCACCACCGCCGCCATACGCCGGAGAAGATTACCACTGCCGGCGGTGGAAATAACGGTAACTTGTGGGGGGTGGCCCACATGTTGCAGCTTTGCAGGCCCGTTTCCACCGGCAAAATGGTGCCGTTTGCGACACGCCGGACCTAAGGGGGGAGGCGTGCGACGGGGCACTTGGAGCGGCGCCGGGGTGGGACTACCCCACACCCAATGGTCTAAGTAATTGTAAGACCCAGTAAATTTTCATCTTGAGGCATTATTATTCTCTTTTTCCTCTTAAAAGTTAGTGTTATTTTCTTTTCTTTTTTCAAAAAAATTATAAATAAAGGCAACTTATCTATAAATGAAATTCTGATTTAAATATATTTTTTCTTTTTTTGACGGCAAATTTGGATCACGGACTACTAGAGTATCATCGTGCCACCAGCAGAACCACCCGATCATATCCATCTCTACTAGATATAATGTCTATACACCAATTCAGGAGGAAACCCAACAAATATGAGAAAACCCCCTTATAGGAATCAAACTCAAGACCTATTGGTCCTAAATAGCTAAAACCTTATCCCACCTCCAAAATGCCACTAGGCTATAAAACCATGGGCTAAACATATTTTTTCTACATACCGTAAATCTCTTTTTTGAAACATCAAATAAATTTGGCATGTTTTATTTCCGTAAAAAAAATCTCCATTATATTTGTCACCATTCCAAAAGATTCAAATTACCAAACCTAACTATATATATGTATTATTTTATTTAAAAAATCACCTAGAATACTATATTTATTATTATTTAAAATACATGGGTTGTTACAATACTATCCCCTTTAAACAAATTGCGTCCTCAAAATTATTGAGCAAACCATATTAACAAACTTTGTCGCATAAAGGAAAACATAACATAGTCATTTAGAGATCGGTAAATATAAAAATAAGATTTAAAACTTCTTGTCTATTATTTATTATTGTGCTTACTAACCCAACCGCGAGGTCCAATCCGTTGTAGTTTATACTACATTGGGCTAGAGACTTGTAGAGATAACCCCTAACTTGGTGCTGTTTTTTTTATAAAGAGTTTCCTGACCTCTTATGTCTGCGTCGCGCAGACCTTTGGGTTTGAAGACTTTTTATTTTTTTCGAATACATTTAATAAAAAAGGTTTTGCACATTCTCTTTTTGGTGCAGATGTGGATCAAACTTTTCTTACCCCTTTTGTTTTTTTGCCAGATATCAGAAACACACAAAAACCCTAGAGCTGTTTTTCTATCTCCTCCATCCCAGCCGCCGCCCCCTCCTCGCGTCGCCATCTTCACAACCACCAATCCGAAACCGTCATATGCGCACCTCATCGTAAATCTTTGTTCGTCGGAGTGTTCCGTCGTGCTGCACAACCTCACCAACGAAAGCCGTTGCCATGGTGACGTACACCGCACCGTGTACCAGCGCCGCTATGTTCTCGTAGTTATCTTATTCGATGCATATAATCACATAAAACGCATATAAAACTCAGTATTTAAACACATTAAAGCTCGGGCTTCACCCTCATCACTTCACTTATAACAATACATCTAAAAAAGGTGTTGCTTTAAAAAAAAATAATAACATTTAAATAAAACGTTTTACGAAAAAAAAAAGTTATGAAGTTAGAGAGTGAGGTTTTCTGGTTTAATTTATTCATTAAAGAAATTCCAATAGTAATTAACATCTTGGAAACCACAGATATAACAACATTATATGAAAACTAGCAATATTAAATAACTGGGTTAAGTTATTCTACAAAGGCTTCTAATTGTAAGAAGTGTAACAAGGATTTATAGAGTGACAAGTGTCCAATAACCTAAAACTAAACCCACTACATCACCACCAAAAACCTAAACACCCACCCCCACCCCCACCACCACCCAAAAACCTAAACCCCCCACCCCCCCCCCCCCCCCCCCCCCGCAAAAAAAACAAAAAAAAAAACTATACCTCACCAAAAAAACCCCCAAAAAACCTAAAAAAAAATATAAAAAAAACTAAACACCCACCCCCACCACCACCCAAAAACCTAAACCCCCACCCCGGTGGGGGGTGGGGGTGGGTGTTTTTGGTGGTGGTGGATGTTTAAGTTTTTTTTTTTTTTTTTAGTGGGTTTTTTTGTATAGTGGGTTTTTTTAGGTTATTGGACACTTGTCACTCTATAAATCCTTCTTACACTTCTTACAATTAGGATCCTTTGTATTTGATCCTAATCCTTAAATAACTAATATTAAATAATAACAATGGTTTCCTTCATCTACTATAAGACCGTGGGGTATGGTGCGACTTGAGTTGGGCTTAGGTTGGGGCATTTGTTGACACGTGGAATGGGAGCCCCCCCCCACCGCATAGTTACGTGTCCGCGGAGTATGGCAGGGCGTGGGTTGGGCTTGGGTTGGGTGCACCGCGTGGCAGAATGTTCAAAAAAAAAAATTGCAAAAAATTTATAAAAATCACACAACATTTATAAAAAAAACCTACAACTTCATTAAAATTCTAAAAATTACATAATTTTTAAAATTTTAAAAATTACACAACATTTATGACATGACGGGGTCAGCGAATAAGACATGTCCAGCTAGGATGTCAAGACCGCCCCACGCCCGGCTTGAAACCCAAGCCCTAAGGACCACGCCCCAACCCAAGCCCACCCGGGGTGGTGGCTTGGGCGTTTTCCCCCAACCCACGCCCAAACCCCCGCCCCATACCCCATAGTCTAAATTGCCACACACCACCCCATTCATTCCACACTTTCTCTGTTATTTTTTTTTTCATCATTTCTTTTTCTACATCGAGATTTTGTTAGCTTTTGTATTTTTTTCTACATCAAGGTTTTTGTAGTTTTTTTTTTAATTTCTGATAATTGTTTTATTTGTATTTTGTGTCGGTTGGTTCGCTCATGGGCCCCACTAGGCCGTTACTGAGCTGTTATGGTTTGTTTCTCTGTTGGGCTTGTATTGGGCCTCCGGCCTTTTTAATAAAAGTGTTATGTGAGTTTGTTAGATCCCAATTCCACTTCACTCTTCACTCAAACTGTTCCTCTTCTTTCCTTCTCAAGAGCTGATCTCTTCGTATCTTCTTCAATTTCTCAGAGTTGTTCAATCCTCTCAAAGTAACTATTCTTTTCGATTTATTTGTTATGATTAGGTTTCTGTTTTACATCTGATATATTGTTTATTCTGTTCAGATTTCGATCGATTTAGTGAGATCTGTGTTTTTGTTTGATCGGTTAGGGTTTTAATCAGTTTATATAGATCTGTGATATCGTTTTCACTTTTTGATTGATTTAAACCTATATTTTAATCGCTTTTAATATATGTTTTACGTTTGAGTGTTAGGTTTATGTTATAGATCTGATATATTGTTTATTCTGTTAGGATTTCGATCGATTTAGACTGATTTTTTCATAGGTAGGTGGCTTTTAATGTATGTTTTATGTTTGAGTGTTAGGTTTATGTTATAGATCTGTTAGTTATTCATCGATTTAGGCTTAATTTTTGATCGGTAGGTGACTTTTGATGTATGTTTGAGTGTTAGGTTTATGTTATAGATCTGATATATTGTTTGATCTGTTAGTTATTCATCGATTTAGGCTTAATTTTTGATCGGTAGGTGACTTTTGATGTATGTTTGAGTGTTATAGATCTGATATATTGTTTATTCTGTTAGGATTTCGATCGATTTAGACTGAATTTTTGATCGGTAGTGTAGAGTTCATCAATTACTGGAAAAGGAGACTGAAGATCTTCTCGTCTTTAACACGTTGTCTAACAACACCACCATGCTTTCTAAAGAGGTTAACCTCATTAATAACCATGGCACCATCTATCACGGTTATGACTGGCTTAAACCGAGCCTTAAAAACAAAAAAAACAAAAAAACAAATCAATATATAAACTTTAAAATGAAAAAATAAATTAAAGATACTAAGAAAGATTATGTACATTTCTCACTGCTGCGCTTTCATAGACTTCCTTCCTAAGGGTTGCGAAAAAATATTTGTTATACTTTGGAAGAGACAGCACCTCTCTCATGCACGCCTCCGCACTGAGATAGTGCGGAGGGTGATTGCAAACACGTGGTATACAAACCATGTTGTCTGCAATCTGAGAGTTTCGATGGTGTTTCCAGAACCTCGAATAAATACTTTCTATGGTACACTTTGTTGTTTTTAAGGAAACCTTAGCGACGCCGATAAGTGCTTGAATCAAGGGAACCGGTATTCTTTTATTAAATGGACTATACAGCACAAGAAAGAACCGGTTCTCTTGATTCAAGCATTTATCGGCGTTGCTAAGGTTTCGTTAAAAACAACAAAGTGTACCATAGAAAGTATTTCTTCGAGGTTTTGGAAACACCATCGAAACTCTCAGATTGCAGACAACATGGTTTGTATACCACGTGTTTGCAATCACCCTCCGCACTATCTCAGTGCGGAGGCGTGCATGAGAGAGGTGCTGTCTCTTCCAAAGTATAACAAATATTTTTTCGCAACCCTTAGGAAGGAAGTCTAGAAAGCGCAGCAGTGAGAAATGTACATAATCTTTCTTAGTATCTTTAATTTATTTTTTCATTTTAAAGTTTATATATTGATTTGTTTTTTGTTTTGTTTTTAAGACTCGGTTTAAGCCAGTCATAACCGTGATAGATGGTGCCATGGTTATTAATGAGGTTAACCTCTTCAGAAAGCATGGTGGTGTTGTTAGACAACGTGTTAAAGACGAGAAGATCTTGTAGTTTGTTGATGACAAGCCTTCTGGGCAGTTGAAGTTTGTGAGAGAATGTTTTGGTCTGTTTGGAACCGCATACGTGCTGTGCGACGCTTCCTTTTTGGTTTGGGCTGTGGATGAAGACATTGAACCTATAAATGTCTTACATGGGTGTCTTCGTGTCTACAACATCGTACTCTTGACTACTGAGTAAGTATGAATTACATATAATTTACGACATAAACATGATTAACAATTTTTTATGGAACAGATGCGTGTTGGATGAAATCAGAGTTTGTATCAAGGACAAATGGAGTCCGGTTTGCCACAACGTTTTAAACATGTTATCTTCTTGCTATCATGGGGATGATCTAGAGGATCGTCAAGCAGTTCCCATCATTATTGACAGAATAGAGTGTGGCAAGCAGGTGCTGAAAGACTCGTTTCATGATAACTTCATTCTCGCAACGTTTGAACAAGACGCTTATGAGGATATAACAAATGTGAGTGTCTTTTAAACTATGATTATTATTTTATCTTTTTACTAAACTGCTCCTTTTGTTATTTTCGACTCGTGCAACACCGTTCATATCAATGGATGATGGCGTGATTCGTGTTTTGCCAATTCCAGACGATCAAAGGGCATTGTTTGAAGAGTTTAAAAGAAATATGATTCTTCAGTGATGGTCATCAGGTATGTTCATGCTTTTAGTGGTTAATGAATGTGTTGATTCTGGCTGTCAAATTGTTTTTGGGAGAAATGGTTAGGGATTTAGTTTTATTCTTGTAGTTGTTTAGGATCAGGTTGTTAATGTTATAAGTCTTTGACTTGTGCTTGTTTTAGTTGTTAGGATTGTTTCGTGCTTGTTTAGGCATAGTGTAATTGTAGCGCGTATGTTTGAACCTGAACCGGCGTTGTTGAAACTTGGGGGTAATGATTGTGTTTTAGTGCCTAATTGAGATCATGAATTACTCTATAATAACAATTAAGGAAGACTCTTGTCTACAGTAACCAAAAAGAACTTCCTTTTAGACATAATTACAATAGTGCCATCACTCCAATGTCTTTGTCAATGCAAAGAACAGCAATCAGATTGTTTTAAACTCTTTTCAGTCCTCATGCTTATAAACTTTATTTTTGGAACTAAAAACTGTCTTTTTTTCTTTTCTTTTGGGTCTTTTGAGTTAAAATTTCTCTATAAATTCAAGTTTGGCTACATCTTTGGTTATATTTTACATCATGTGACGGTATTTGCATTTTGTTTTACGATTTTATCGGTATTGGTTGTCGTCTGCTTACTGCTTAGCATGGTTTTACGACCCCCGCACCCGCAACGCGGGGGTTAGTTAATTTTGCGACTCAGATACTGTGTGTTGATCGCTTCTCGTCAGTGCGAGAACGTTTTAACTTGTCTGAGTTTGTTCATATTTGTGAATTATAATAATGAATTATTTTTACTTGTTTCAGGGGACTGGGTTTTAAATACAGAGAAGAAGGCTTGACTATGCTGTTGATGTTTTTGAAGAGACAGACGAAGAAGGCTTGACATTAATGTTGATGTTTTTGAACAAATTGTTACGTTTCTTGAGAGTTGCCTACCCTTAAATACGTAGCTTAACTAAAACCAGAATTTAGATACATAGCTGAACATATTGAAGAAACACAGGATCCCCTTATATTCCTATCCTATATAGAAATTGCTGTTTTAAGTGCTATAGGATTGTCCCATCTGATTGCATGCCGCCCTTTGGTTTTTAATACCTTATATATAATAATCCTCCTAAATTAATATAAACCTGAAATGGTAGATACTATATTTAATACCTTCTAATTTTTTTTTCTTTATAAAGGTGGTTTTTTTCTTGAAAAGATGGTGATGGTTAGGACAACAAGTGTGTCTGACCTCTGATATAATCAACATTTTTTCGGTCTACAGGTTGGTGCTTTGTTAAGAGCATATTGTTGGCAATCGTGATCCCTTTTATAATTTACCAAATGGTTTGGAAATCCCTCGGTTAGTAGTATAGTCTCTGCTTGCTTTGATACTAATTGTATACACAAAATGATTGAACGAACATTAGGACAATTAGTGTGTCTGACCAAACAATGTACCAAATGGTTTGGCAATCTCGGTTAGTAATAGTCTGTGCTTGCTTTGAGATTAATTGTATACACAAAAAGATTGGACAATAAGTTTGTCTGACCTCTGATATAATCAACATTTTTTCGGTCTACAGGTTGGTGTTTTGTTAAGAGCATATTGTTGGCAATCTTGATCCCTTTTATAATTTACCAAATGGTTTGGAAATCCCTCGGTTAGTAATAGTCTGTGCTTGCTTTAAATTTATAACTTTTGTTATTTCAATTCTTGTGATAGACAATGTTCGATAACAATAATTTGATCCATTATATTTTTAGTGATTATCATAGATGATCATGGTTTTAAGGAAGGTATTTAAAATTTTCTGATTTGCAAGACAGCTAGTCCAGTTTACTTGATGAGAATAATTATGTTAGTTTAATTATCACTAAATTTATTAAACCTTGTAAATCATTTCATGTAAAATATTGATTCTAATTGAAATAATGTTGTTTTTGTTAGCGTACTTAACACGATATGTATTTAATCCGTTAAATATACCATTATTAATTAATGATCTGTTAACGTGATATTGTCAGGCGGATATTGTCATCCTACTAATCTAATGGCGCGAGCCCCCGTCCTAAATTCTATGGAAGCCAAACCAAAAACCCGAGCAGGTGGAAGACGTTGCAACTGTTTCGACCCGTTATCCATCCAGGGTGCGTTGATGATTGTTTGCTTTCACTGTCGTGCATACAACTTGCATTGTTTAATGAATTCCACCAATAGTATTGCCAGCAAGAAAGGGACAGAAGCCACATCTGGTAACCCCTATGCCAATGGTGATCACATAAAGTATGAAGGCGATGAAAATGACCCAAGATACCCCTTCTGGTGGCTCTCGTCTTGTGTACCACTGCTGCTTGTGTTTGGGTTTTCACGTATTTCTTGTATGTTATGTATTGGTGTTATTTAATGGTGGTCGATAGAGGCTTCTTGTTTAGCTTGAGAGATGGACTCGTGAGAAGTTGATATGTAACTAAACAGGTCTTGCTTGTGCAGTTCGGTTATGAGTTAAAAATAAAATATGTAACAGATGTTCCAGTTTTTAGATTTTTGTACCCATACTTTTTTTTTGAAAGGCCAACCAAAATTCATTAAAAGGCACCCAGCAAGACACTTAGGCACCCATCAATTACAAAAACTGGTACCTATGACCAGATCCCACCAAAAGAAGAAATACAAAGTCAAGCTGTATCACCTCTTCTATTACCTTTGACAGCGCAGCCGGCTTTTGATTAAAGACAGCATCATTTCTGGCTTGAAACGCTTTCCTCCGTTTGGCTGACCCGCTGCAGAACTCATATGCGCAGAATGTCTTGAACCGAGAAAGCATATATCGGCTGCACCTTGCACCAGTGCGATATAATCTGCCACATATTTTGTGCGAACCCACATGACACAAATGTATGTTCGGCCGTCTCTTGTACCTCCCCGCATAAGACACATAAGTCGGCAATTACATTGATGTTCCTTTTGGCCAAGGAGTCAACCGTAGGCAAACGGTTCCTTTCGGCTCTCCATGCTACAATCGCTACCTTTCTCGGCACCAAATTGTTCCAGCATAACACAAATGGCGGTGTGGTGTACTTTGTTTTCTGCAAATCTTTTTTGATTCCTTGAACCGTAAATCCATTAGCACACCCTCCTCGTTCCACTCCCAGGCTTCCTTATTGAGGTTACACGAGACCGGTAAAAGGAGCGAGTCCAGCTGCCATAATTCCATCAGTTCCTCCTGAGTAGACAGCTGCCTGCACCAGGCCCAAGCCATGTTAAGCGCCCCACCTTCCAGCCCCATACGTTCTTCCACCACGCAGCTCTTCTTTGATTCCAGAGCAAACAGTGCTGGAAAGAGGCTGCGTAGTGGACCCGAACCCACCCACCAGTCTAACAAAAACATGATTTTATCCCCTCAACCCAGAACCTCCTTTATTCGCCCAGCTAGATCCAACCCCAACTGCGTGTGCCATTTTCAGTCAAGAGCTATTGGAGGTTGTAGCACGAGAGAGATGGGTGATGTATAACCAACAAGAACATCCCCAGTATTTCATCATCCGACTGTTGGTGATTTTAAAATTTGAAATGTATGTCGTGGTCATTTCTGTACACTATGAATGTTTCCGTAAGAAAACTTTGACTTTTATTACAGTTGCAAGTTGGCTTTAGTGGTAGACTGGTAGTGAACTTGAGTACCGAATCGTGCAACATCTACCTGCTACCGTAGCTGCCATGTGGGTCTAAAGAACCGTGTGTCAATGGGTCACAGCCAATATGGTACCACCATGTCGGTTATTTGTACGTGTGGCAAAATTACCAAAAGGGTAGAAAACTCAGTTCTCTTAATATAGTATTATAGATTATAGATATAGATATACATATTTATAAATGAGATGTATAAACCTGATATAAAAATAGAAATATATAAATGACTAAAATGCCCTTAGCAGACTTAACACATATGGATGGAGTTAAGTCAGCTGGACCAAAATGGTAACGATGAAACCTTTTTGGATCCAAATGTTAAAAATAAAACATTTGGACTAAACTGCCAAAATGACACAAATCACAGGGACTAAAATGACATTTAACTCATCAGTTTATTTATATTTCAGTTTCTTTCAGCAGTTTATATAAGTTAAAATCAAACATTCTTTTTCTTAAGACTGTAGAGTTTTGGTTCATAATTTATCACTGGTCTCCTTAATTGCACTCTAAATTTATTTTTTAACAATATTAGGATATTTCAAAATACACTCTATTTTTTTTTAATTTAATTTAGCATCAATTTCATATCTAATGAACACATAAGTAATTTCACTTTTTTCAACATCAAATAATTTTACTTCTAATGAAAACATAAATAATTAAGACCTTATCGGTATTTCTAAGGTTTCTTTGAAAACCACTAAGTGTACTATACATAGCGTTTCTCAGAGGTTTTGAAATCACCATCGAAACTCTCAGATTGCAGACAACATGGTTTGTATACCACGTGTTTGCAATCACCCTCCGCACTATCTCAGTGCGGAGGCGTGCATGAGAGATGTGCTGTCTTTTCCAAAGTATTAACAAATATTTTTTCGCAACCCTAAGGAAAGAAGTTTATGAAAGCGCAGCAGTGAGAAATGCACATAATCTTTCTAAGTATCTTTAATTCATTTTTTCATTTTAATGTTTATACTGATTTATTCTAAGTATCTTTAATGTTTTTAAGGTCGTTTTAAGCCAGTGATAACCGTGATATAGGGTGCCATGGTTGTTAATGAGGTTAACCTCTTTAGAAAACATGGTGTTGTTGTTAGACAACATGTTAAAGATGAGAAGATCTTGCAGTTTGTTGATGCAGTAGCAGAACTAGACTTTTAAGACCGGGGGGTCACAGTGTATTTTTTTTATAATACACAACTATATTTATTCATTTTTTTTGTTAGTGTACTATGACCACTATAACTATTCTAAGTTGCTAAGATGAAGCTTGACATTTTTACCAATTATTTTTTCTTAAGTTTTTTATATAAATCTATATGTATAATAAAAGAAACCAACAAATGGACACTGTCATTATTCTAGGCCATCCTTAATTGTAGATAATTATTATTTAATTTAATTAAATTAATATAAATCTTATCAACTCTAAATATTTGGCATAAACTTAACTTCAAATCGTAAAGCCTTATCTAAACTAAAAGAGTAAATTATGATTTTGGCCCCTGTGGTTTTATCACTTTTACCCTTTTAGCCCAAAAAAAATCTTTTAACATCTGAGCTCCCAATGTCTTTTTTTTCTAAACCTTTTGGCCCCTAACGTCTTTTTTTAAACCCTTTTGGCCCCTAACACTAACGGGTTTTTTAAAATATAACTTTTTATTGTTTGTTATATAAAATTACATTTATTCAACCCGCACAATATACGAGGTTCTAAAAGATATAATTTTAAAGTTTTTTTAACAGTAGATAAACCCGTGTAATACACAGGGTTTTTAAAAATATAACATATTTTATTTTATGCTATATAAGATTAGATTTATTCAACTCGTACAATACACAGAGTTTTTTTAAAATATAACTTATTTATTATTTAGTATATAAAATTATATTTATTCCACCCGTGAATACACAAGGTTGTTTTAAAATATAACTATTTTATTGTTTGGTATATAAAATTACATTTGTTCAACCCGCACAATAAATGGGGTTCTTAAAGATATTTTTTTATTATTTAATATATAAAACTATATTTAATCAACACGTGTATAAATGCGGTTTTTAAAAAATATTGTTTTTTATTTAGTATATAAATTATATTTATTCAACCCGTGTAATACACGAGGTTCTAACCTAGTGTTTATTATAAAATATCTCTACATTAAATTAAATAATGTATTGAACATAACCGACTATAATAATTAAAATATAAGAAGAAAACGTAGAAACAAAAGAATTTTTTTAATACTAAATCAAGAAAATAAAAATAAAACGCATTTGAGAATTTTGATACGGTCGACACCAACAAAATGAATATTGATTTCTCACATAAAATTTGGATTGAACTGGGCCCAGACAGTATTTTTAGTAAATATTAGACTTTTAATACAGTAAATATAAGTTTAATTAGGTTTTCTATTGGGCCACTAAAACATTAAAATATACCGTCTATGCTTACTGTCTTTTTCATCTAAACCTAGTAACAGAGGCCAACAGAGACAGAGTAACAACAGCCGCCTGAAATACCGCCTCACCTGGTGCTATCATATGCCTGATGTCTGGTGTGTTCGTTTATCATACACTCAATTTAGGATTTCTAGATGTGCTTTATTTATTTGATTTATGATCACTTTGTATTGAGGGTTTGGTGGTCGTTTTTGGTTTGGGTATAATCAGTTAATAAAATCCTTCGTCCAGTAGCGGATCTAGAAAATCCTTACGGTTCAATTTTTTTTTTTTTTCAAATTTACACTAACTCGAAGTGTCAAGTACCCCTTGTATTAAACTAGATCCGCCCCTGCTTCCGTCATCGTTTTTTCGGTATTTTTGTATACCCATGTTATTGACAGATTCCAATGGCAGAGCCTACGGTTGAGCAAAGACTGCTGCTATCGGATTTGGTTGAGCAGATACTGCTACTATTGGATGTGGAAGATCTGATCCGATGCAAGAGCGTGTGCAAGTCATGGCAATCTCTTATATCAAGTCCTCGTTTTGTTAAAGCGCAGTTGAGCAAAGCTTACATGCATGATCGTAACAATCGTGAACTTGGACACAGAAGGATCTGTCTTCCTAGAATTACCATGGAAGACAGTTGGTTTTACTTTAACCACAATCATATAGTTGGTTCTTGTAATGGCCTTTTATGCGTTTCTCCTAATAAAGTTAAGCTTGTGGTAACCAATCCTTCGACTAGGGAACATAGAATGCTACCAACGCCGCCTTATGGGCCTGATATGGACAAAATTGGAATGATCAGGATACTAGTATGTTGGGGATTTGGTTATGATTCGTCTGCCGATGATTACAAGGTTATAGCAGGGTTCAAAAAAAATCATGATTCAAGTTGGTAATTATTTCGTTGGATTTATCTACAGAGAAATTTAAAGAAATCCCCTTACCAGGTGCTGATGTGTTATATGAATGTGATTATGACAATCATAGACTAGGGGTTATAGAAGAATGTCTATGCATATATTCGGTTCGTTCTCCTCTATCTACGAAGAAATGGGTAATGAAAAACAACAAGTGGGAACTATATATTGATAATCATTGTGGGGCCAAGTATGATGTTGCGCACTACTTGCCAATTACTTGGGATCCCCAAATGACCAGTAGCGATTGTGTAGATGATGGTAATCGTGTGCCCGTTAATGGGGACTATATTCGTGCTAGTGTATTTGTCAAGAGCCTCGTATCTCCCCATCCCCATGTTGATCATCATATCATGAGCAACAAAAGGGAATGCCAAGCGTTGTGATTCTCAAGATGGAAAACACAATACACAGGCTTCGTATTTCTTTGTTAAAATTTTTAGTATATGGAACATCAAAGTTGAAGAAATTTCATTGTCTTTTGTCACGGCTGGCCCTGTTCTTGTGAGTAATCTGTGCCGTTCTGGAGATCAAATAGTTTGCTGGTCTTGTGAACGTTTAGCTATATGTCTCTTCAAGATATCTTGACTAATCATCAGTCTTAAGATCAAACAATTTGCTGGCGTGATGAACGTTTAGCTATGGCCTATGGGTTGATACTGATAGAATTCTTCTGGGTAATTTTACTAGAGAGATAAAACTTGCTTTTAGAATACATCTTATGTTTAAATCTAAATATTAAGGGTGAGAGGGGCACTCCCCTCTTAGGGGAGTCCCCTCTCTTACGCATACCCAATCAGGTTATGCCACGTCAACTCCCCTCTTAACTCCCCTCGTACCCTCAAATTGATGGCGGCACTCCCCTCTTGGGGGAATTGTTTTTTTGTGTTTTTAATGGAAAAATTACAAGTTTTGTCCTTTATCTTTATAGTACATTACAGGCGGTGTCCTTTTTTTCAAATGTTGACAGGCGGTGTCCTTTAGTATGTATTTTGTTACAAGTTTTGTCCTTTCCACCCAACCTGGTTAGATTTTCTTGTTAAATATGGTCACATGCAAGTCATTTAAGGGTAGTTTAGTCTTTATACATATAAAGGACAATTTTTGTAACAAACAATCCAGATTATCCCTCCCCCCTCTCCCTCTCCTTCACACACTCTCTCTCTTCACCTACCACCACCACCACTATCGTCTTCACCAACACCACCATATGCCGTCGGCCCGCCGCCACCGCCACCGCCTCTCACTCTCTCTCCTCCTCCTTCTCTCTCTCCTTTGACCACCTCGGCGTCGCCACCATTCCCTTTGACCACCACCACCATTACATCACTTTAAACCCACATCTCCCTTCCTTCACACATTTCATCGAACACCTTACCTGCATCTCATCCTGTTGAAAATAATAAATTTGTAGGGTCAGTCAAACTCAACCTTCCACAAATTAAGGTTCAATCATTCAATCAACCAACTCCATTCCGTGATATAAGGTCAATCACAGCTGTATTACAGAAGGAGCCATGATTATCTTTCCTTGTATTTTTTTCTATAAATGTTGTTCTTGTTATTTGTAGAACATTCAACAAAAATTAATACAATGTAGTCTTTGATTTCCAATTGCTAACATGGAAATCACTCGTCTGTGATTTCTATTTGTTAACACATCCCACTATTATGAGCAAACTAAACAAACCCACTTCCGATGATTCCACCAAATCCCCCGATCTGGGTATCCAAGATCTCAGCATATCTTCCAGCCCCAGAACCGATTTGAGCATCAGCACCTTCAGCGGCTCCAACAATTGCTCCACTTGCATTGAATATGTTGGCCTATTTGCAATTTGCATATGGGTCTTCGGTCATTGTCTAATTAAGATAAAAATTTTCGTTTTATGAATTTACATATTGTAACTCGCCGGAGTATTCTCGTTTTCACCGGCCACCATTGAAGCTAGGCTTTGTTTGCAACCGTAAGCATTTTTTTTCTCCTAATCTTTTCGTTTTGTTCAAGGGTCAAAAGCCCCAAGTTATTTTGCAAAAACAATAACATCATACCTGTTAGTGTCGATTAGAGGAAGTGGGACTTGAATGGCTATGCTAATTTGGGATTTAGGTTGTCTACTGTGAGCACAAACAATAACATCATACCTGTTAGTGTTGATTGTGAGCGGTGGTAGCGGGTTGGGGCTGTGGTGGTTGATGGGGATTGTGGGCGGTGGTGGTGCCAGGTGGTGCTTAAGGGTGGTGGACGGTGGTGCTTGATGGTGGTGGTGGCAGATTGTAAGAGAGGGGGAGAGGGTGAGTGGTGATGAAGAAGATGAAGATGAAAGGGATCCCTATATATAATGTTTTTCTATTTTTTATTTTAATAATAATAATAATAACAATAACAATAATAATAATAATAATAATAATAATAAAGAGGTAAAAAGACTAAAATACCCTTGGGTAATCAGATTTAACAAAAAAATCTAACTGGGTTAGGTTCAAAGGACAAAACTTGCAACAAAATTCCCTATAAAGGACACCGCCTGTAAAGTTTTGAAAAAAAGGACACCGCCTGTAAAGTACCCTAAAGATAAAGGACAAAACTTGTAATTTATCCTTTTTTAATTAATGGTGTGTACAAGTATGTAAGCCCAAGGTACATGTTGCCCAACTTTCACCCTCGATCCTTGTGCATTTCTATAGCGGTGAACATACACCGATTATGCTCCCCGATTTGCCTCACCGCGGGGATGGCGGCGGTGTACCCGCACGGTGAGCACACTCCCCGCATGGGGTCACCGAAGACACTGCCGACACCCTAATAAAAGACTACAAATAATGCCAGATGGCATTCTCTTCTTCAACCACATAAATTTTATTTACATTTATTTAATTAATATATTTCTTTTAATACTAATAACCAATATATATAAATATCACTTATCTTTATTTTAATATTAATAAATCCAATTAATAATATTATAAATATCTAAATCTAATATCTAATAAATTATTAACATCCTTTGTTTTAGACCCTTTGTTTTTTTACTTATTAATAATATTACCCAAAACTTTTATACTTTTATGATTTAGACCCTTTGTTTTTTTTACTTATTAATCTAAAGCTTTTCATCTTTTCCAATTTAACCCCAACTCTTTTTAATTTTCAATTTTGTTCCACCATACTTTTCATCATTTCCAAGCTTTTCGTTTCGTTCTAAATTTGTGAGTTAACGCACTGCAATGTGCGTGTGGGGTTCAACATTTTTCGTATATTTTTCCTGTTTGGCCCGTCAAAACACATCTTTTTTTCTCTGTTTGACACGTTTGTCGCAACGCACGGATCCTGGATTAACTTAGTTATTTTTTCTATGTTTTACGTTTCGATTTAATTTCTCTGCAACGAGCTTGCATAATTCAAAGATTTTACGTCTGTTTTTCGCTCGGCTTTATTTTTTTCCGTTTTTATTTATTTTGTTTTTACGAGTTTTCCGGTGTTGGTGATCGCTGATAATGGTATAACATTGATACTACTTGACACAGTTTTACGACAACAGCTGCAACGCAGGGGCTTAATACTAGTTAAAATATATACATGTTCAAGGAATCAAACTTTATATACATTAAAAAAAAACCGTATATGAAAGCTTTTTATGTTATATAATTGGTTTTAAAATGTTTAAAAATATATATAATATAAATATAAATTTTGATATGCATGTGTTTGTTATTTTCTTTTCTTTATTTATTTAAACGATTGTAACCGAGAAATTAATTGTCTAGTATGTTCATTT
>JARYGA010011558.1:0-34477 GCA_030545235.1 Helianthus tuberosus | reverse complement strand
GTTTCACTAAAATCTATGCCTTCTCTTTGATTGTAGAATTTGGCTACTAATCTTGCTTTAAAACGTTCAACTTCACCATTAGCTTTATATTTGACTTTATATACCCATTTGCACCCAATAGGTTTTCTATTGGGTGGTAAATCAACTAAAACCCATATATTATTTTTAAACAAGGCCTCCATTTCAGCATTCATAGCCTTAACCCACCTAATGTCTTTGGCGGCCTTGATGACTATCGAAAGGGTCATGCAAAAACCTAATTAACCTAGGTAGCTAGGGTAAGCATGGTATCGAATCCAGAGGAGCCTTGTGGAAAGTGTTATGAGTTAAATACTAAGAACTAATTGCAAAAATATAAAACTTGGTTGTTTGTTTGTTAGACTAAACTACAAGTTACTAAAATGAGTTGTAAACAATTGGAGAAAACAATGGTTCCTCCGGATTTTAGATTCAAAGCAAACGCCAATCATGTGTTTAATCGTAACAATCACATAGACATGAGTGTGTAATTCAATTAACAAATTGTGATCACCTAAAGACTACTTACTTCGATTGTAAAACAACGGAAGGTTATCATATAAGTAATCAACTGAATTTATCAACCCTAATCCCTATCAAATATATCCCGATTACTAGAACTCTCGGGAATTGAATGAATCGGAAATAAGGTTTAGATAAAGCCAATCGATTACAACCAGATAAACGAATCAATAGGTAAAAAGCATTGAATGCTTAGATTACCAATGTTCACAAACGATTAAAACACATAAATCTGTTCACTTATAAGAATCCTCTACCCGGAGGAAACCACTAGATGATTAGCCGCTCATCTCGTTCGATTGATCGTCAAACACTTGAGAGACGATTGAATTCATGATCTTGATTGTTGATGTTATGGAAGATATGAGGAATGATGGTGAAATAGAGCTCGCAAATTCGTGTTTTTGGTTCCTATTGTCATCCTAGAGGTGTTAGATTTCGAGTTAGGGTTTGTTAACCTTTTAAACCCCTAAAAAAACTCCAACTGCGCGCTGCTGATTTAGTCCAACCGTAGCCTAATCCCTAGGGCCGTAGCCTACGGTCCCAACCTGCTGGTCACTCTGTTTCATCTGGCCGTAGCCTACACCCCCATGTCCGTAGCCTACGCTCCATTGCTGCTGAAAACTTTTGGAGTATAAATGTCAACCGTAGGCTATGCTGGTGAACCCGTAGCCTACGCTAGGTCTTGAACTTCCACTTTTCTTCACAAAACACTTTCATTAAATGACTAGGAGGCCCCTAGACTTCGTTCTTTCACGTTTCTTGCACATTTGAGCTATCTCTTCGACTCGAAAAAGTCCTGAATGATTTGATATATCTTAGTAATCATCCTTGCTTGTTCTGTTTCATCACTAAGCCCTCCAACTTTACCAGTTTAGACGGTTAACCTATAAAACCACAAAAAAACTCGTAGTTATTACATTCGAAATGCATAACCACCTAAAACGCACTAAAACACATAATTTAAACACTTTAACACCCGGATTTCACCCTCTCCGTCAGGCCTCACTATAATTAATTGGTTCAATAACTTTATTCAAAGAATTAACAAAACAATAATTCTCAGCAGATAAACAAGAGTAATTAACCACCCTATCTATACCATATTTAATTTTATTATCAAGCACAAAACCATCCAATCTTTTTGGCACAGATACAACCCTAGTAGACCTTCTAGAACTAATTTGGATTCCCTCAGATAGGTTGGTCTCTTCATTTGAGATCCCAGTGTCCTCAACCCTGCTATTATCCTCTCCACTACTACTCTCAACCTAGAGGAGGTAGATGTAGAAGGATGATCTAGCTGCTGATCATCACTAGGAAACTCATGAGATCCAATATGTCGCAACCCCGGCCTCTACCTGGGAACGGGCGGCCGCGAACCAGTTATTAATGGTATCGGTGTTTATCAATTTGGCAGCGGAATTTAAATCAGGACCGTAGTTAGGAAATATTTTATTAGAGTAAAATACCACATTTTATAATATTAAATACATGGGGAAATTCCCAAGTTTCCATCACAAATATGTTTATAGGGATAAACCCTAATTTATTAAAATAAAACATCTTCTTTATTTAGGTAACTTTTATAGCCACTTTTCCCAAGCCTTCAGTGCTGTCCAGCTGGCTTGTAATTGGCTTTCACATTTTGTTACCTGAAACGCGTTTAAAAACATTTTGTCAGTGGGAAATACTAGTGAGTGAATCCCAATTTAATCAAAATAATGTTATCATTATACAGTATAGAGAGCGATTACAATGTTTATATCTACACAATTACTCATTCAGTAATGTCAATCCTGACTGGTGGGTCATATTACCCATTGGCTATCTCATTGTCCAATAGTAACGTGTTCCACATTTTGTAAACAAAACCCCAACATACCGGCAGTAATTGAAGAATTACAAAGACTCAATCACTGCTAATTATATTTTATAACATTTAAGGTTATGTAAAAATAGTTTACAAAAAAGATTTCATAAAAGGAGATTACTCAGAAAAAGGTTTACAAAAAGAAGGATTACTCACATTGCTAATTTAGGTTTTTCCTTTGTGACTTTCTGGTTATAATCTATTAATTTAAAACAATGCACACGCATTAGTATAATAACCCATTTTACATTAGTTATACCCTCCCTGAGACACAACTCCAACGACTACGTCGGGCAGAGCCTCGACAACCGTTACGGAGCACTAGATCAATCAGGCAGCATATCTAATACGTAACCGGGGGTTAAAATACTTACAACGAGGCAGAGCTTCGCTATATTAGTGGGTATAATACCCGATATTATTTCAAATATTCAGAATTTTGAGAGAGAATTCGAGTTGTGAGCGAGTTTGGACTGAAGGCCGATGTTCCCAATTTATAGGGTCTGATCAATGGTTTCTCGCGCACCGCGTAAGCCCTGGGCTTACTTCTTCGCGGCTCGCGAGCTAGGGTGTGTAGGGCCTAGCTGGGCTGTTTCAAGGGGTAGCCTCGACACGCGTTGCGACACGTGGCGGCAGGGGGGGCAGGCGGGTGGCCAGCTGTCGCGCACCGTGACAGAGTTGCTTATGGCCTTCGCGGCCCGTGACCGCCCCTAAGATTTTGATTTTATTTAATTTTTATAAAATTAAAGTATTTGGGGCCCATTATTCGTATACGGGGTGTATTTTAGGGCGTATAGGGTTGTTCTAATTATTTTAGGAGGGTTGTTATATCCTCCCCACCTTGTTTTAGAACTCATCCTCGAGGTCTACTGGAACAGGTTTAGGTATTTACTCTGCATCTCTGATTCAAGCTCCCACGTATATTCTGGTTCTCTCTTGGAATCTCATTTTACTTTGACTAGAACTATTCTCTTGTGTTTGAGATTCTTGACCTTCCTGTCTTCAATCTGTAGAGGCTTCTCTACAAACTTAAGTTTCTCATTTACCTCTATGTCCTTAAGAGGTACCACTAATGATTCATCAGCTAAGCACTTTTTGAGATTACATACATGAAATACATCATGTATTCCTGCCATTTCCTCTGGCAGTTGTAGCTAATAATGTAACATCCCAAATTCAATGCTAATTTATATATTAATACTTGAGAGGTGTGAACTTATATTTATATTAAATTTAGAATGTATTTACTAATATTAACTTATCCTTTTAGATTTAGAAGATAAAAACCTTAAATAAAGGGGTGTTAGTGGATTACTTTAAATTTGAGATTTTGTAGATGCTTTATTATGAAACTTCAAGGACTAAAATGGTTAAATCTGTAAAATAGTTTTGAGACCTGGCAGACAAATAAGAACACCACGTTTCTTTCCATGGGAATCTAAAAAAAAATTAAGTGTGTGTATTGTGTGTGCGATTTACACACACAAAACTCACTCTGATGTGTGAGAGGCATAATTAAGAAGAAAAAAGGGAGAAGGAAATCCAAGCTTCAATCTCTTCCAGAATCAATTGCATGTTGAAATTAAAGAGAGATTTGGTGCTGACATTGATTCTTGAGTGAATGGCGACCAAGGTATGTTTCTCTAAACCTAATGATAGTATTGATTATAGATTGAATGCTGTTGTGAAGAGAAACCATGAACTGAAATTTATATTAAATAAAAATAGAGATTCGTTATGAATTCTCGTATTGATTTCATGGTTAGATTATCCATATTCCTATGAAAATTCTGAGCTCATAAGTTGTGTTGGGCTAGGGCCAATTTTAGGGTTGTAACCATGACCAAAGCTGGAATCTTTATGAGTTATAATGGATTATGTGTATAGTCTATCTCAAAAGGATGATATTCAGTGATAATTAATGGTTTTTATTACTAATCTCATTGTTTACCCATATGTTGGAGGATTAGAAATCAACAATGAACATGGTAGTATGATTGAAGATGTATGCACACAAGATGTTTGATGAAATGCACCAACTATAAAAGAAACCAAATCAATGCATGTCAAGAACCCACTATAAATGTTTAATTTAGTAAAATGGATTTTTGGTTTTGGCAAACTATAATTGCTCCCGATGTGTCAAACCTGATTAGAAAAAGTTGTTGGGATATAACAATGACATATGGATGTGAAAAGAAGCTTTGGTGTCGAATATAAAGTAGCAAAGCTGATTTGAAAATAAATACGCTGCTGATCTATTTTTATAGAAATTGTATAAAATCAACAGTTATTCCGATTAAGGTGATTCTTTTTGGGTTGAAAAGCCTCTCGAGTCTACTGCGTTTCACCTTTGAACATGAGAAGCTAATTCATACTTTAAGTAGGTCAAAAACAGTAGAATACATCAGCTACAATGAAAGTGCTACATTGAAAATAAAGTTTCATGAGCTAAATAAAAATGTATGTTTAAACGTATTTGATTGAGACAAGAAACAATGATTCTAATGGAATAATTACATTTAATACAATGTGTTTAAAGTACTTGGAAAAGGGGCGTGCAAGTATTTGTACTAATGGGTCAAAACGGTTTCAATGGTGCAAAGTGACTATGATGAACTTTGTATGCTGGGATTATTAAGAAATAATGCTATGTTTGGGATTTTCATTGTGTATTCTAAGAAGTGTATGTGATTTAAAAATAAGCTAGGTATATTAAAGCTTGGATGCAAACGGGTCAAGGTTGATGATAAAAGTATCAAGGATCCTACGAGCAAAGGTAAGTAAATCTTTCGCCTAACTTATGCGGTTCGATTCGACTTATTGTTATGCTTGTAGTATCATTAGTAATATTATTATTGAAGCTTCTAGTTTATGACATCAAAGGAAGCCAAAGCAAGATAATTATAGGTCTCATTTGTGGATGTAAATCTCACGGTTAGGGATGTGATTGACCGGGTTGGAAGAATGGAATTACGCGGGTAGTTTGTAAGTACATATTCGAAAGTCGTATAAGATGTGTTATATCATTTATCTATGTGCAGGTTTGTTTCTAAAGTATTAAGAACGATTCAAAATATAATAAAATAAAAAGATATACATGAGATATGTGATTAAATCGTTAAGTTAAAAACCCGTAAGGTCAGAAAATTATCTTTCAGTGTGATTGTTAACTGACCTTTACATAAGATATGTTCCAAAACAACAGGTTCATATGAGGGTTGATGGGTATCTGGGTCAATTTGGAGTTTAAAACGGGGATGACCAGGTTTGTACAGGTGGTGAGCTACGATGTGACATGCATAGTTTACGCCAACAAGTTTTCTACGCCATTTATTTTTCTATGTTATGCCACGTATACGCCACCACTTTTCGCTAAGTGGCGTAGGCTACACCAGGTTTAGCATAGCCTACACTAGGCCATATTCATTGTGAATTATTCAGTGTCTTTAAGATCTTAGTTAAAAAAAATGATTATATGGCTATACTAATACTTACTATGTATAATCATGGTTAGGTAAAGTTTATATAAAATAAAGTTGGAGTTGAAAGTCTCGGGTTGATTACTAAGCCAATGTACAAGACAAGTGGAGACACGTCGTTGATCTTAGGATAAGCTCTAGTGTCATGAAGATCAAGATCGGTGTGCAAGTCTTGGATCTCGTCAAAGGAATATCTTTAAAACATGTTAATGCGAAGTGCCACCAACATACAAGCTTTTGTAAAGAAAATTTCATTTATGGACTGAAACAAAGTGTTCGTACTACAAAATCCCATGTACGATAATGGCATGGCCTATTATACTTGGTCTCGCTTGCGGGTTTGTTTTGCAAAAAAAAAAAAAAAAACACTAATATGAAGAAATTTTATGGACCAAATTCCGCTACGCAACTCTAAATGGAATAACTAAATGCTGGGTGTTACAAATAAGCTATAGGTCCTATTCTTTTAATAATCTCAAAAGGTCCAACATACCTGGGGCTTAGCTTTCCCCTCTTGATGAATCTGACTACTCCTTTCCATGGAGATACTTTTAATAATACATTGTCTCCTACTTGGAATTCCAATGGTTTTCGCCTGTTATCAGCATAACTCTTTTGTCGACCGCGTACTGCTTTTAACCATTCCTTGACTTGAATAATCCGGTCCGTTGTTTCTTGTACTATCTCTGGTCCAGACAGTTGTTTTTCTCCAATTTTTGCCCAACAGACTGGAGTTCAGTACTTTCGTCCATAAAGTGCTTCGAATGGTGCAGCATTGATGCTGGTATGATAGCTGTTATTGTAGGAAAATTCTATTATGGTAGGTGATCATCCCAATTTCCGCCGAAATCAATTACACAGGCTCTAAGCATATCCTCCATTGTTTGAATTGTCCTTTCGCTTTGTCCATCCGTTTGAGGATGATAAGTTGTGCTTAGATTTAACTTGGTTGCCTTTTGGAAACTCGTCAAAAAATGAGAAGTAAAACGGCTATCTCTATCAGAAACAATAGATACAGGAATTCCATGTAATGAAACTATTTCATTTACATACATCTTGGCTAACTGTTCCATACTGAAAGTTTCCTTCATCAGTAAGAAATGAGAAGACTTGGTTAATCTGTCTACAATCACCCATATTGTATCATTACCTTTTCTTGTCTTGGGTAATTTGGTAACAAAGTCCATTGTTATCAACTCCCATTTCCAAACAGGTATTTCTAACTGCTGCAATAAAACTGAGGGTTTCTGATGTTCAGCTTTAACTTGTGAACAAGTTAGACACTTGGCAACATAAGCTGCTATATCCTTTCTCATTCTTATCCACCAGAAATTTTTTCTTAAGTGTTGATACATCTTATCACTTCCAGGATGTATCGTATACTTAGACTTAGAGCTTCTTCTAATATTCGGTGGCGTAGGTTTCCTAGTTTAGGTATCCAAATCCTTTTCTTATGGAATCTCCAAATTCCATATGTTCCTTGTTCTAATTCCTTAATCATTCATTTCAATTTTTCAGTATCATCCTTGATTACTGATTCTTGTACTTCTCTAATTTGCTCATTTAAATCTACCTGCAGATTTAATTTAAGAGAACGTACTCTTTTTGGCTTTTCATGATATTTTCGACTTAGAGCATCAGCTACTACATTAGCCTTTCCTTCGTGGTACTGGATACTACAATCATAATCACTAAGCATTTCCATCCAGCGTCTTTGTCTCATATTTAACTCTTTTTGCCCAAAAACGTACCTTAAACTCTTATGATCTGTGAAGACTACGAATTTATTTCCATATAAATAGTGTCTCCAAATATTAAGGGAAAAAATTATGGCTCCTAACTCTAGATCATGGGTTGTATAGTTTTCTTCATGATTCTTAAGTTGTCTAGAGGCATAGGCTATCACCTTTTGACGTTGCATCAACACACATCCATAACCTAACTTAGAAGCGTCACAATAGTCTTCAAAGTCTTCAGTTCCTTCTGGTAATGTTAATATGGATGCGTTGGTTAATCTTTGCTTAAGAATTCTAAAGGCTTCTTCTTGTTTTGGTCCCCATTCAAACTTAACAGATTTACAGATTAACTTTGTTAATGGGATGGCTATTCTAGAGAAATCTCGGATAAACCTTCTATAATAACCTGCCAGTCCTAGAAAACTTCTCCCCTCTGTTGGTGATTCAGGGACTTTCCATTTGGTAATTGCCTCAATCTTTGTGGAATCCACATGAATTCCTTCATGATTAACTAAATGTCCAAGAAATTGTACTTCTTCTAACCAAAATTCGCATTTTGAAAATTTAGCGTAATGCTTTTCTTTTCTCAGCAAATTTAAGAGTGTATGCAGATGCGCTGCATGTTCCTCTTCACTCTTAGAGTAATTAGAATATCATCTATAAAGACAATTATGAATTTATCCAGATATGGTTTACATATTCTGTTCATCATGTCCAAAATGCGGCTGGGGCATTGGTTAAACCAAATGGCATGACGGTAAATTCATAATGACCATACCTTGTTCTAAAAGCGGTCTTAGAAATTTCCTCTTCCTGAACTTTTAATTGATGATATCCTGAGCGTAAATCGATCTCAGAAAAGAATCGAGCTCCTTGTAATTGATCAAACAGATCATCGATTCTCGGTAATGGGTACCGATTTTTAATCGTGACCTTGTTTAATTCTTGATAATCAATGCACATATGCATTGATCCGTCCTTCTTCTTGACAAACAAGATGGGTTCTCCCCTTGGTGATGAACTGGGCTGTATGAATCCTTTCTCCAGAAGTACATCTAATTGTTTCTTTAGTTCTTGCATTTCTGCTGGCGCCAAAAGGTAGGGTGCTTTGGCAATTGCTGTTGTTCCTGGTAGCAGGTGGATTCAGAATTCAACTTCCCTGTCCGGCGGTAGTCCTGGTAATTCTTCTTGGAAAACATCTGAGAATTGAGATACTACGGGAATATCTTTCAATTCTTTCCTTTAGCGTTAATGATTATAGAAATCATATACACTAGTGATCCTTTTCTTGCACAACTTGTTGTTTTCATCACAGAGATGAATTTCGCGGATCGAGATGGCTTATTTCCTTTAGTTGTGATCTTTTCACCCTTTGGTGAATTTATTTGGATTGACTTTTGATCACATAGAATACTGGCTTTATTGGCTACTAACCAATCCATTCCTAATACGATATCAAATCCAGCCAAATTCATTGGGTAAAGATTAGCAATAAAATCTTGGTTTAAAATTTCTATTCAAGATTTTAGTGATCTTAATGGATTCCCCATTTGTTGTCTCTACTAGACATCCTTGTTGGAGTTTAGTTAATAGTTGGTTGAGAATTTTGCAAAAGGAAGTATTAATAAAACTTTGGTTCGCACCAGAGTCAAATAATACTTTAGCAAAAACATCATTAACTAAAAACGTACTGGCAATCACGTCCTGAATTATCTTAACTTCTTCGGCAGTCAGAACAAATGCTCTAGCATTCTTAGTAGTCTTGTTATTCATGGCTGGAGCTAGTTTCGGACAATTTGATTTGATATGTCCAGTTTCTCCACAATTGTAGCATATCTTATTGTTTGGTTTCTTCCTGCAGTCTTCCTCCTTGTGTCCAAATATTTTGCAGAAATTGCAGTATATAGAGCATCTTCCGGAATGCTTTCTTTTGCAATACTTACAGTAAGGAGTAGAAGTAGAACCAAAATTTTTCCCACGGTTGGAATTACCGTAGCGAAATTCCTGAGTAAGCTTTTGGGCTAGGTTCTTTCTCTGATTTTCTTCTTGTGTACGTACTAATTCATTAGTCAAGGTATTTTCTAGTTCTACAGCTTCTTCTATGGTTGGTGGTCTAGCTGCCTTGACTACATGCCTAATCTCACTAATTAATCCCCAGATGTAACGGGAGATTAATACTGGTTCTGGTGAAGCTAGGGTTGGCACAATTCTAGCATATTCTAAGAATACAGTAGTGTAACCCTTACAGTCTATTCCAGTCATTCTAAGGTTTAAGAACTTATTGGCTATCTGTTCTTTTTCATTAGGAGGACAGAATTTTCTTTCAACCATATTCTTAAACACTGTCCATTCCATATTATAGACTCTGTCACTTCCCCTAGACTGGAGAATAGTGTTCCACCATTCTAGAGCTGCGTTCTTAAAAAGATTGGAAGCAAACATGATTTTGTCTTCCTCTGCACACTTGCTTATTTTTAAGATAGCCTCTGTTTTTTCTATCCAGCATAGAGTTGCAATGGCTCCTTCATTGCCAGAGAATTCTATTGGTTTGCAAGACCAGAATTCTTTGTAAGAATAACCATAAGACATGGTTCTTCTTCTTTTTGGAATAGGCAATTGAAGTAACGGTCCATTGTTTACGCTGTGATCGGGTTCAGTAGGTGGTCGTTTACTTCCACTGTTACTTTTATTATTTTCAGCTTCTCTAACAACTTGGATGATATTAGGCATAGCATCTATGATCCCTTGTGCCACTATGTTTTGAACGACACTGTTATCTAATTGGTTCCTGTTATTATTGTTATTCTGGTTTTCTTGATTCACTTCGTTGTCCATCTGGATTATAAACATTTACCAAGTATTAATATCACCAAACAATATTTAGTGAGAACAATCATACAAACAACACATTGATCAAAATCGTCGTACATCGCAACATTTACTCTATTTTATATATATGCATCTATTACAAACCGTAACTGGAATTTAAAATACAATACTAGTATGCATCAGTAGTTATTAGGGATGAGCATGTCGGTATTCCGTCCCGTACCGATACCGATACCGACTAATACCGATACCGATTTTCACCCAAACTAGGTACCGATACCGATACCGAAACATGTCGGTTAGGTATCGGTACGGTACGGTATCGGTATTATACCGTATTTTGAGGGTCGGTATCGGTATAATACCGATACCGTACCGTACCGATACCGAAATCGCCAAAATGTGGATACCGATCGGGATACCGATACCGATACCGATCGGTACGGGATCGGTATGGGATCGGTATTGGTATTCATATGCTCATCCCTAGTAGTTATTGGGTTATCTATCTTAGTGATATATATATATATATATATATATCTATATATATATATTATTACTACTACTACTAGTGGGGGTCCATCCAATATTGCATATTACGCTCGTCGTATTTCCAAACGAGCCTCTCCCCTATTTGCCTTATCTTTTCACTTTCATCTAATAACTCCTCACCAAAAGTGCGGAGTTCCTGCACGTTTTCGGTATTCATGGGTGGTGCGGGTGCTGGTATTGGGTCAGGGTGCTGGGCATCGGTTCTTCGTATGGGTATGGGTTCTCTAGGATTTCCCTGATATATTGGTCATTATCCCAGTATGGATCTAGAGGGTCAAGGTTTGGATAAGGTGCTACTGGGTTTGGTACTAGCTCCTCATGTGGATGGAATTATGGGTAATCTCTATGGTCGTCAAACCACGGGTCATAATTTAGAGGATTTGGGGCTGGGACTCTAGGGATTTCGTTTGGGTCGAAAACAGGTAATGGAATCTGGTCTCCTGGTTTAGGTTATATTTCCATGGGTTGTGTTGGAAACAACGGTAGTGGCTATGGTGCTATGATTTGTTCTAAGTTCGGGTCTGCGGCTGTGGTTGCTAGTATGTGGAAATTGGCCAGTCTCCTATTGATCATATCCTAGGTTTGAGCATTCATCTCCCTATTTGCAGCTGCTAAAGATCTCTGTTTTTGTAATTTCCTCATTCTTTTCCTACGCTCGTGAGCTCCCTGACTGAACCATCCTCTCTTTTTGGTAGGGAATGGCTATTCGGATTGCGCTTTGAATATAAAGATCCCCTCTTATGTGTCAGCTGAATACCCCGAGGGGGTTGGCTGGGAAGAAGTTTCTTCATTTCTAGGAGAACTAGACAATTGACGATAGGCGTCCGATGGTCCTTGATCAGTCATACTGTAAACTAACAAATTGTCAAATAACACAAAACAATAATATACAGGTATGCACGTAATCACGTAGATTATTTCCTAACAAAATAAAATTTTGGGGTCAGCGGAACACTTCTGTGGCTGAAATCAGTGGCTGTAGCTCTGATAACACTCTCTGTCGCAACCCCCGGCCCCTACCTAGGAACGGGCGGCCGCGAACCAGTTATTAGTGGTATCGGTGGTTATCAATTTGGCAGCGGAATTTACATCAGGACCGTAGTTAGGAAATATTTTATCAGAGTAAAATACCACATTTTATAATATTAAATACATGGGGAAATTCCCAAGTTTCCATCAAAAATATGTTTATAGGGATAAACCCTAATTTATTAAAATAAAACATCTTCTTTATTTAGGTAACTTTTATAGCCACTTTTCCCAAGCATTCAGTGATGTCCAGCTGGCTTCTAATTTGCTTTCACATTTTGTTACCTGAAACGCGTTTAAAAACATTTTGTCAGTGGGAAATACTGGTGAGTGAATCCCAATTTAATCAAAACAGTGCTATCATTATACAGTATTGAGAGCGATTACAATGTTTATATCTACACAATTACTCATTCAGTCTATCAATCCTGACTGGTGGGTCATATTACCCATTGGCTATCTCATTGTCCAATGGTAACGTGTTCTACATTTTGTATACAAAACCCCAACATACCGGCAGTAATTGAAGAATTACAAAGACTCAATCACTGCTAATTATATTTTATAACATTTAAGGTTTTGTAAAAATAGTTTACAAAAAAGATTTCATAAAAGGAGATTACTCACAAAAAGGTTTACAAAAAGAAGGATTACTGACATTGCTAATTTAGGTTTGTCCTTTGTGACTTCCTGGTTATAATCTATTAATTTAAAACAATGCACACACGTTAGTATAATAACCCATTTTACATTAGTTATACCCTCCCCGAGATAGAACTCCAACGACTACGTCGGGCAGAGCCTTGACAGCCTTTACGTAGCACTCGATCAATCGGGCAACGTATCTAATACGTAACCGGGGGTTAAAATACTTACAACGAGGCAGAGCTTCGCTATATTAGTGGGTATAATACCCAATATTATTTCAAATATTCAGAATTTTGAGAGAGAATTCGAGTTGTGAGCGAGTTTGGACTGAAGACCGATGTTCCCAATTTATAGGGTCTGATCGATGGTTTCTCGCGCCCCGCGTAAGCCTTAGGCTTACTTCTTCACGGCCCGCGAGCTAGGGTGTGTAGGGCCTAGCTTGGTTAATTCAAGGGGTAGCCTCGACACGTTGCGACACGTGGAGGCAGGGGGTGCAGGCGGGTGGCCAGCTGTCGCGCCCCGCGACAGAGTTGATTATGGCCTTGGTGACCCGCGATCGCCCCTAAGATTTTGATTTTATTTAATTTTTATAAAATTAAAGTATTTGGGGCCCATTATTCGTATACGGGGTGTATTTGAGGGCGTATTGGGTTGTTCTAATTATTTTAGGAGGGTAGTTATACAATAACCCTCTCTTCATCATCGGGAGGTAGAGAAACATTGCGAACACTTATTTCAACACAATAAAAAAAATTAACATGATTTAATGTTTTATCAACAAAACTTTCTTGATCCATCAACTGTTTTGTTTCAAAAGGATAGACATCCTCATAAAACTTAACATCTCTTGAATAAAAAACTTTCTTTTCATCCAAATTCCAAAGTTTATATCCTTTTTTAACATTCGAGTATCCTATTAACACACACTTATCAGCATGATAAGCGAATTTATCTGACTCATTTAAAATTGTGCTAAAACAAAGACACCCAAAGTTTCTCAAATGGGACAGAGAAGGTTTAAAACCCAAAACAACTTCATACGGACTTTTACCACCTAACACAAAAGAGGGCAACCTGTTAATTAAATACACGGCAGTCAGAACACTATCAGACCAGAACCTAAGGGGCAAGCCACCCTGGAACATCAGTGATCTAGCCAAGTTTAACAAATGTCTATGTTTACGTTCAGCCACACCATTCTGTTGTTGTGTTTATGAACAAGACGTCTAATGAATAACACCTTTAGCTTTAAAAAGATTATTCATCTGATTATTTACAAATTCCATCCCATTGTCACTTCTAAAAACTTTAATTTTAGTTTTAAACTGTGTTAAAACCATCTCATAAAAAATGCACAAATTCTAAAAAATCTCCATTTTATTTTTTAAAAGATAACACCTAACAGTCCTAGAAAAATCATCTACAATAGTTAAAAAATATTTGAATCCTTCACAAGATGAAACCTTATAAGAACCCCAAAGATCTAAATGAACTAGATCACCAACACATTTTGATTTATGTTCACTTATAGGAAAAGGGACCCTAACCTGTTTGGCTTTATGACAGATTTCACATGGACTGTGATCTGAACTATTAATTCCAATCTCATGTTTCAACAAGGCTAGAACCTGATCTGAAGGGTGACCTAGCCTACTATGCCATAAATTAGTTTTCAACACACTATTAAAACAACACCATTAGAATTACCATTTTCCCCACAAAATACAAACCACTATCTTGACTACCAATCATCAGGACTTTCCTTGATTTGGAATCCTGCAATACACAGTTTTCTTCATTAAACACTACTGAAACATTGTTATCCTTAGCAAGTTTATGAACAGGCAACAAGTTCACACAATAATCAGGAACATAAAAGACATCCTTTAACACAACACCATCAATTAATTTTAAGTCTCCAATTTTTAAAACTTTCACACTAGTACCATTTGGATGACTAACACTTAAATCAAACTCTGGCACATCAACACAGTTGTACATATTTTTATCTGTTTTAGTCATATGTTGATTAGCACCAAAGTCTATAATCCAACTATAACTACTACCAAAGTTAGCAAAACTGGAAGAACTAACATAACTACCAGTAAAATTACAACCACTTGTAAACATACCTCCAACATTGGAAGCCTGAGACTCATTTCCAGACTTCTCACCAACAAGATGTAACAACTTAGTAATATGTTCTAAAGTAAAAGGTAAGACTGAAGTACCAACAGAAGTAGTAGACACAACAACAGCATTAGATTTACTATTACCAAAATTACCTTTACCCCCTAATTACTAACCCTCTTTTTAAACCCAGGAGGATACCCTAGTATTTCAAAGCACCTATCAATAGTATGGCCTACCAAATTACAATGAGTACTTTTTAGATTTGGGTTAGGTCCTCTAGGCACTCTTTTCTTAGGATCAAAGGACTAATTAAATTTAGACACATAAGAAAGACTTTGTCCTTTTGAGTTACTACTAACCATCCTATGTGACTCTTCCCTAGACACAATAGAGAAGGCAGCCTTGACTGAAGAAAATGGTTCTCTGGTTAATAAACTTGTCCTTACATGTTGATACACATTATCTAAACCCATAAGGAACTGCATAAGTTTGATTAAGGTTGTAAAATCATTATCTTCTTTAGCTGCTTTACAAGAACATGAAGGCAGTTGAAGCATAACGTCAAACTGCTTCCACATAGTTGTAAGTTTATTTTATTATTCAGCAACTGAACTTCCATTTTGTAAAATATAATTTATCTTTTTGTATAAATCATAAACCACAGAACCATCAACATTATCAAAAGATTCCTTCAAATCAACCCAGACCTTAGAAGCTAATTTAGAAACACTTATCCTAAAAATAACTCCTCAGAAAGAGAATTTAACAGCCAACTGGTCATGACCCCCGACCCGTACCCCGGTTCAAGTGCCGCGAGGCAGACAACAGTGGTACCGGTGTTTATAAATTTCGCAGCGGAAAAATCATCAGGACCGGGTGTCAGAAAAAATTATTAGAGTTTTCAAAACACCAATTTTTTTTTCATAGATTGTGGGGTAAAACCCATATTTACATAAAGGAATTTCACAGGGAAATCCTTGATTACAGAAAACACGTTTACTTCAGGTTTTACATAGCCACTTATTTAAGCTAAAGTGCTTCACGACACTTTTCTTCACTTCATAGTAAATCACCTGAAACGCGTTTTAAAAATATTTGGTCAGCGAAAAATACTAGTGAGTTCATTCAGTTGTATAAAAACACATTGTTATAATTTACGGCATTAAGGGTTTTTACATTTGTTTATATCTATCAATTACCCCTGTTTATATCTATCAATTACCCCAAATCGGTATTTGTCACTTGATCGGATCTGTGACTATGGTCATATCACTCATTCACTAACTCGTTGTCCAATGGTGAAGCTTATCAAGTAATGTATACAAAACCCTACATACCGGCAGTAATTTCAGAATGCAAAAACTTAACCACTGTAGATACAACTTGGAAAACAATTGGGTTTTGAAAGCAATTTGATAGAAATAGAATGACTCGCATTGCAGATTTAAGTTGACGGTATTGCCTAATGATTTAATGCTGGTATACCTAATTAAATACACAATGCACACGTATTAGTGTATTAACTCAATTCAACTTTAACGATAATCATGAGATCAAAACCCACAACGAATGACAAAGTATAGCCGGGTACCGACAGCACTTAAACATCTGTTGGATCGGTTTCAATCGATCAGATATAGTACCATATCAGTGATTAGAGTTATTACCATGATAATAGGGCAGTGCTTCGGGGTTTTAGGGACTTTGGCAAAGAAATAGAGATACGAGCGGGAATACAATCGTGAAATTCGATCGGAATTGAGCAACTAAACCTGTCTCACTCTGCTGAATATATAGCTAATCCCGACACCCCCCGCGCGTCGCGACAGTCAAGGGGGACACCCCCGCGTGTCGCCTGGCATGCCAATTAGCTCTAGAGTAGCCTCGTCGCACGTATAGGCTTGCCAAATGTTGCGCTCGAGTCACACGTTTCATGGTACTCCCTCATGTGTCGCGGAAGGTTTAGGGGTACCCCCCGCGCAACCTCCTATGATTCCTGTCATTGATTTCTTTGTTTTTCATACCGGGTCACGCTGTACAAGTTTGGGGATTCAATCTGGGGCTCTTATAATGTATTTTGGGAAATGTTACTTGTATTTTGGGAGTTTTTACACAAGAACACAATCGTGTTACACCTATCCCATTGGGCAAACAACGCATCATCATCCTCATATTTCTCACATTTACCATCTATAAAACAATATTTATTTTTAGCTTCTAATGCAAGCTTCATTGCACTAGCCCAGATAATATAATTTTCTGCACCTTTAAATTTTATACTAGCAATGGTCAATGCACTAAAATCACTAGGATGCAAGTAAATAGGTGATCCTATATCTAATTTACTAATGAGAGTAACAGATGTACTACTAGGATCCATAATGACAACACAACAGACAGTCAAATAGCAACACAATACTAAGAAAACACAGGTTATCAACAGATAACTAATCACAAAAACAACAATATCAGAAACAATAACCTAGGGCAAAACTGAGTCAGGGACCAGATTCCAGGTTCATCACTCTATGGTGCCTGGACAAGCCTTTACTCAGGAGCCAAGCTCTAAATGACAATCAATTGAACAGCAAGAACACAGATATACCACAGAACAACGACAATAGAAACAACAAACAAGAAATAATAAACAAAAGCACAGATAGACCGGTCCTCTTTACCCAGGTATCAACTAGACAAATCAACAATCAAGCTGGTCCTCACCACCCCGACATCAACTAAATCAACAACAAAAAAAAGAACAAAATTGAACGATCTTACAGAGGGTGCGTATAACTCCAAGAGAGACCAGAACTGTAGTTTTCAAGAACTACAAGATCTGATCAAGCCACAATCAAACACTCCTGGTTAGTTTGTGTAACACCTCGTAAAATCGTGTCCAATAATGTTAAGACACGTGTCATAAACCCTAATAAAGTCAAACATTGACTGAGATGGACTAAACTTGACAAACAATGGAAGGATGTATGTGGAGGGACTAAAAGCATCATTATGCCAAACTTGTGCCTCTGAATGACCATTTACGGATTTCGTATACATTAATAATTCACACGTTGGATTTATGAAACCATTCGAGAAATAAATCAAAAACTCATTAACAAAAGGGTTAAAAGCGTCAACATGTTTAATTACACCTCTGAGTGACCTTTTAGCGAAACCGGAGCCTAACGATGTTTGTTATAGCTTCCAAGATTATCAAAAACTAACTCTAGGGGCCAAAGGTGCTTAAAATGAAAGATATATTAAGTTATAAAGGTCAGGGACTGAATCTGCCAATGTTGAAACTTGTTTTACTGGTTGTGGGCTCGCTCGCGGGCCGCGACTCGCATCCTTATCTTCTCTCACGCCCCGCGAGGGATGTATCTGGGCAGTAAGAAATGGACAGCTGCATGTATTGCATCCTTGAGCCCCAATCAAACTACCATGCAGCCTGATTTCGAAACAAGGAGCATGTAAATGGTTTTTAAGAACCTCTTGGACACCTGGGATGATCAGAGAAGGCCTCTAACACCTGGCTTCATCTTGTGAGATCATGAATTAGTACAAATAGGAGCCTTGTGTGCCTTCATTCCTTGCTCATTTCTAAAATCATCTCTTTCTCACTTGCTTTTGCGTTCTTGGAGATTCCTGATCATAAAGGAGACTCCCCTAAGTTCAGTTTTCGAGCTAGGACCCGTTGTAAAGGTCCCTAGCCTCTGCTTTTCGGTTTTAAGCTTTTAAAAACCGAAAGTCAAAGTTTCCGCTAAAAGGCTTTGACTTTTGGTTTAGACCTTAACGGTCCAGCCATTGTTCGAGGTGAATATGGCTACATGATCGTAATTAGGTAGGTATTAATCCCTTAAAAGGGTACCTCCTAATTATCACGTTTACTTAGTTAATTGTCGGGTCAAAGTTATTAAAATAAAAAGTCAAACAGGTCAGTTTTTAAAATAATTCAAATCTAATAATGTAAAGGTTATAAAATGTGTTTTATTACTTTAATAACTTGGTAAATATTATTAGAACATGTATAAACATGTTCAACCCGACAATTATGAGTTTAAGCTCGGTTCGCAACCGAAAGTCGCAAAATTTGACTTTTACTTTGACTTTCAGTTTTGACCCGAATTAGTATACTTTCATTATGCATTAAGGTTCCTTTGTGACCATATTATGTTGTAGTATAACACTCTGAGGTTATATTACATGGTTACATAGTAATCTAAGTTCGTTTACTTGTTTCCGTTATCATGCTTAATGTTGACTATTATGCCCTTTTGTTAAAAAATGAGATTTTAAACATAATCAAGCATGCCAATAAATTATATTCTGATTAGTAAACATATTTAACATATTTTGACAATTATATTCTGGTCATAAACTGAGTTTACTAATATAATTATAAAACAAGCTTTTAAAAGAACTAAAATGCATTTTTGCCTGCAAATTAAGTTTTAAACATAATTTTGACATAAAACTTTTTACCTACTGTTGTGATATCATATTTAAGAATTATTGGGATGTTAAGTCAGATTATATACTGACTTTAACTCAAAGCTCTTGTACAAAGTTTATAAATGAAGATAATGGGAAAGGTTAACATACAAAAGGCCTTATCCTACTTCACGTACGCGACGCGCGCAACCATCAGATCTGGGCAATAATCACGCATGGGAGCCCTAATAACGCATGGGAGCAGTTTTTTTGGTGATAATCACGCATGGGATGTGATAATCACGCATGGGTATGTTAATCACGCACGTTATACTGGCAAAAAAAATAATAACGCACGTTATGTTGTCTGTCGCGTACGTTAATGTAGGTTAAGGCCTTTTTGTACATTATACTTTCTCTGAAGATAATACCCTTTTTGCATTTAAAATAGGTTTTGAACATAATATACATGCAAAACCTTTTTGCTACTGATATGTTATGATAAATAAAATATTTTGACTATTCAAGGCTAGTCATAATCTCAGAATTTCTTAAACATCGAAATTATCGTCATTTATCGACTTTTATGACATTTAGGTGCATAGTATGGTTTAAAAGTATATTTAGCACCCAAGTCTTATTCCCTACTGATTTTATAAACTATTATAATTATTTTTACAGTAGGTATAATTCATAAACTCAAAATCCCAAATAAGTCCTTAAAACTATGTGTGAAATGACCAAAATGCCCCTACGGTGCATAGTTTGGCCATAAAACATAAACCACACATATATTTGACATCCTACTGTTAATATATCCTAAAATAAATATTTTTACAGAATATTTATGACCTTGACATCAAATTGCTTGCAAACTCCTTTTATAAATCATAAAATGACCAAAACGCCCTTATGAGGCTTAAATCGGGTTTAAAAATTTTATGGGCATACATGTTGATATCCTACTGATATCATAACATATTTTAAGCATAATAACATATGAAACTTGTATATGACTCATCCGGTTACCCGTTAATTCCTATACGCGTTCGGTTCGGTTTATGTAACTAGTTTGCATAAACCAACCGAAACGGGGTTAACCTTATCATTTAAACCTCAAAATTCAGAATGTATTTAGTTTACCCATATTATACAAGTCCCCATACTTGTAGGGTCTAAATTACATTCCATTCCGGTCATCGCTTAATCTAGTGTTTCGTACCGTAAATCGTTTTTAAGCTAACCGGTCTAAGTCTATGACTTAAATAGGACCTGTTAGTATTCTAATAGGTTAATATTACCTTCACTCCAGACTAGGGAGCCCCAGTAAAAGCTACCTTCACAAGTCTAAGTAAATCATACGGCTGAGTGGTTAACTCTTGCATTAAAATTAAAGTTAAAACTCAGGTAAATACTTTTAACTTATTTTCCCTTATACGGGCTTGGGATACGGTAAATTATTACCGCTTGGTCGGGTATGGGATCACTTGGTCAGATTGTGACTAACAAATCCGCATAGCCCGTTTTGATCTGTATTGTTTGATAACATAAACATTGGGGGTTAATGCGACCGTGTCTTGGATATCCTCGGCTCATTAAATTGCTAATGGCCACGACCTGTGCACGGGGTGTAGGCATACACTTGACATATGCAAATACTAAAATATCATATACCCACAAGGTTGGGGATAACTCCTTTTGTGGGTTTTATAAGTGGTGTGTCGGTTAATCATGTCTCGATCTCTGTACTTGGCCCCATATGTATAACAAACATGTAAATCTATATACAAGGTTAAAAGAGTAACTGTCCCAAGTTATAATAGATTTTTGTGCCTTATGCACCTAAACCAATTTTCTTAAACATTTTCAGGTGAGTCCGTTAATTGTATTTACCAGTGAAAACTGACGTATTATCAAAAGACTGAGTGACAGGTACTACATGCAAATAGGCTGGGAGCTGCTAGGTGTCTAATAGAGGATCTTGCAAGTCCTTGAGATACCTTAAAGTTTGTTAAACTTCGTTTTGTATATCATTTAGATTCGCCTGTGGATCCGTTCTACAACCGTCTGTATATTAATATTTTGAACTTTGAACTTTCGGTTTAAGTAATTTCCTTCCAAGCCTTCCGCCGTACTATAACTGTGTTTAATTGACTATGACGATATCAACTACGTCACGATACTCCCCACCGGGCCCACTTATTTGTGGTTGAAATATCGGGGTGTGACAGTTTGCCCTTAACCTTCTAGGGTTTCAGAGACTAACACAGGTCTTCAAACAACACAACACAAACCCTAGTTTAGGATTTGTCTTCTCAGATCTCACCAGCACAGATCCCAAGGATGCAGAACTACACAACACCTTTCCAATCAAACTCTAGGGCAAGAAACCCTAAACAGACACAAAAAAACAAGAAAATTATAAGAAATCAGCAAGCGGAAGACAAATAAAGAGCTCTGTAGCTCTGATACCATGTCAAATGGTATGAGTACAACTGATGAACACACAAATTAGCGAGAAAACAGGCGACAAAACTTTATTATTTACCCAAACCAAAAAAACACCCCTAAAACCCTTGATCTTACAAATCGTAAGATCTGAATACAGATACCAAGAAATGATCAACTGATACAAACAATTAGATGATCTATAACTGTGATCACACACGATCATAAGATCTATCAAAGATATTCTAACTACTGATACAAAATACAGAGGATACAACGAGAGAGAAAAATGAGGAACAGATGAATTGATGCGTAACATGTGAGAGGGAGAATGAGAGAAAAAGTCCAGATCCTTCTCTTTTATATGAGGCCGTTGAAATGTTACACTCTAGTCCAAAAGTTACGCTGATGATGATCAAAGTCCTCCATAAGTTTCATATAGACCCTTAGACTTCCAGCTGTTATAACAATGTACAATAAACACATAAGAACCAGGCCCATCATAACATAAGTCCAACAATGATAACAGGCTAATAATCAGCCCAATAAATAAAACATATGCATATGTATCATTTCTTTGACAAATTCTGTAATACATTGCCAGTATTAGACAATTGCACTTTCATTTTACACTACCATCCATAATACAATACTTTTTACATTACCAATATTAGAAATGCACATGTGCATCTATATGTATAAACATGATATAACGTGTTTTTGGTACACTACTTTGAATACACTTTCCTTTTCACTTATCATACCATCCATAATACACTACTAGTGTTCTAAAATATGTTTTATCACTTAAACAACTTGGTAATAATTATTAGAATGTGTGTAAACATGTTCGGCTCATCAATTCCAGTTTTAGGGTCGGTTCACAACCGAAAGTCGCGAAGTTTGACTTCTGCTTTGACTTTCGATTATGAACCGAATTAGATTAGTTTACTACTGATTTTAGGTTCCGTTATGATCGTAATTTAATGTAGCATAATCCTTTGAGGTTATATTACACGATCATACTAGTAATCTGAGTTTTATGCAAGTATCCGTAATTATGCCATACTTTGACCATTATGCCCTTTTTAGCAAAAAAAAAAGGTTTTAGACACCAATAAGCTATCAAACAACTTAGGTACTGATATGTTAACATGATTAACATATTTCGATGTTATAAATCTGATCATAAACTGAGTTTACGGATATCGTCGTAAATTATGCCATGAATTGACCAAAATGCCCTTTAGGCGCATAGATCGGTTTTAAGCATAATTTATCACACCAAAGTCATTGCCTACTGATGTAATATCATAATTAGGATATTTTGGGATATCAATTCTATTTATAGATTGAGTTTATGCACAAGTTCTTGAATTATGTACTTAAATGACGATAATGCCCTTTTCGTACCTAAAATGGTTTTGAAAGCATATTTTATACAAAATCTTTTGACTACTGATATGTTATATTAATTAACATATATTGGACATATAAACTTGATCATAACGTCAATTTTCCTAAAAGATTGCAAATATCATCATTAGCTCAGGTAAATACTTTTAACTTATTTTCCCTTATACGGGCTTGGGATATGGTATATTATTACTGCCTGGTCGGGTATGAGATCATTTAATCGGATTGTGATTTAATAAATCTGCATAACCCATTTTAATTTGTTTTGTTTGATAACATAAACACTGGGGGTTAACGATCGTGTCTTGGATATCCTCGGCTCATTTAAGTTATTAATGGCCACGACCTATGAACTGGGTGTAGGCATACACCTGACAGATGGAAATGCTAAATATTAAATTACCCACAAGTTGGGGATAACTCCTCTGTGGGTTTTATAAGTGGTAAGTCGGTTAATCATGACCGGCTATGACAAACATGTAAATCTGTATACAAATTTTAATAAAGATTGTCCCAAGTTATAAAAGAATATTTGTGCCACGTGCATTTAAATCCATTTTCATAAACTCTTTTCAAAAGAGTCGGTTAATTGTATTTACCAGTGTAAACTGACGTATTTTCAAAAGGCTAAGTGACAGGTACTACTCGTAATAGGCTGGGAGCTGCTCGGCGTCGAAATAGGGGATCTTACAAATCCTTAAAGATGCCTTAAAGTCTACTAAGCTTCTTTTTATACATTCTGAAATGATCCGTCTGTGGGTTTGATATTACAAGCTCGTCTGTAACTAATACTTTGATATTTTCAGACATTTGGGTTTGTAATAATATTTTATATTCCAAGACTTCCGCTGTGCTATATCCGTGTTTAATTGTCTATGATGATATCAACTACATCACGATACTCCCCACAGGGCCCACCGGAATATGTGGAAATATCGGGGTGTGACAGGTTGGTATCAGAGCTAACGTTTGAGTGAATTAAACACTAGTCCTTAGTGTTTAATCTCAAATGCCATAGTAGCATATTCATTAGACCTTTTGAGTCTAGACTTAACATAGGAATTCTCTCATCCCTATTAAGTAAACATTGATTTCGATTTTATGTATTTGAATATGTCGCCAAGAAGCCGTTGATGGAAATTCTCCTTATTTCGAAGCCAAGGAATGCCAAGCTTCGTATCACGGCTAGAATGAGCATGCGACCGGTTTGGAGGAAAGACCTTTAAGGACCTATTCCTAAAATCAAACCTATTGAAACTTGTAATCCGACTTCGGGGTCCATACCGGAGGTCCCTGAGGCTCAAATTCGAAGCCTGTATCAGTGGAACCCATACCAGGAGGTCCCTGAGGTTCCCATATTGAAAATAATATCCATGGATCCTAATGATCCCTATTTCTTACCTCTAAGTTTTGGAATCCCAGACTTGGATTATATCAGTCAAAACCCAATCCGTGATCCATATCATTCTTTAACAATAGAATCCTTGACTTCTACTTCTATAACGGATTCTGATTGGAATACTTACTTTATTCACTGAAGTCTTCAGTGTCCCTACCGTGTACTGTAAACAAAGAAGAGAAACAATTGAAATGAAGCAAGGAAGGCATTAGAGAATCCTTCTTCCATAATATTCATTGTCCTTTAAGTCCTTATAAGGACCTATCTCTTCTATATAGTCCCTGTGTGGACATACCTTTCGACTTAAGACCCTGTATGAGCATTTGCTATTTAGTCCCTTCGTGGACATCATATTTCAATAAGTCCCTCGGTGGGCTTACTATTTCAATATATTCCTCTCATGGACGTGTGATTTCATTAAAATCCCTTTGTGGATATACTATTTTAAAATAGTCCCTTCGTGGACTTGGTATTTCCAATATAGTCCTTCCATGGACATCATACTCTAAAATAGTCCTTTCGTGGGCATATTATTTCATTGAAATCCTTTTGTAGACGTATTATTTCATTAAAGTCCCCTGGCGGACATAACAATTCATTATAGTTCTTTCGAGGACATATTATTCCATCGTAGTCCCTTCGTGGACATGTTAATTCATCAAAGTCCCTTTATGGACATATTATTCCATTAAAATCCCTTGTGGACATGATATTTCATTATAGTCCCTTCAAGGACATATTGTTTCATTAATAAGTCACAATGAGGACGTATCTTTCGACTTAAAGTCACAGTGAGGACAATTGTTTAATAATGTCCCTTCGTGGACATGATATATCAAAATAATCCCTATGCGAACATATCTCATAGTCCCTATACGGACTTATATTTTCCTTTTAGTCCCTGCGTGGACTAGAATTGCTTTAAAGTCCCGGTGTGGACAAATGGATTACTAAAAGTCCTGATTAAGGCACCATTGTAAAATCCTAATGATTTATGGAAAGTTTGAGAATTTATATAGGTATTCATTTCGTCCTTTATTATTCGATCGTTTTGATTTTACTCGAACTTTATCGATCAGTTGAGAAATTTCAAAAAATCCTCTTAATGGTATAACCTAGCCTATATGTCTATGAACATGGCTATGATGGTAAAACCCTCTTAAGACAATTAATCTTTGTTAACATCTAAGAACATGTTAACACTCCTGGCAGTGTGGCTTGAGAAACCACACCGGCCGTCAAGGTATTGGATTACGTCCAAGCCTTAAAGCCTTTATGATCAAAGTAGATCAGGCAAGTATCATCAATGTGATGATCATACCATAAACATCCATTAGTGATGAAGTGCCCACGGGCTATACTTGTTGTCCAATAAGATAATGATAGTTGTGGTCTACGACCCCCTGTCTAAAGGTATTGGACTATGTCCAAACATAATATTCTATATGATCAATGCGATCATGACTAATATCACCTGAAACGATGATCATATTATTTAACATCCTTTGAGATGTTTTGCCTACGGGCTATAACATATTGTCCATTTGAGACATTGACATTGTGATCTTTACGATCCCTTGTCCAAGGTGGTGAGCTATGCTCAAGCCTAATAGTCTATATGATCAATGCGATCATGACTAAAATCATCAATATGATGATTTAATTAAACATCCTTAATGATGTTTTGCCTACGGGCTATATTATAATGTCCAATTGTGACAAGACAATTGTAATCTTTTATGATTCCTTGCCAAGGGGGTGAGCTATGCTCAAATCCCATAGTCTATATAATCATTGCGATCTTGACTAATATCATCAGTATGATGATCATAATATTAACATCCCTAGTGATGAAGTGCCTACGGGGTATACTTTACTCTATTGTTGATAAGACAAGGATAGTGGTGATCTTTATGATCCCCTGTTCAAAATGGTGGGTTATACCCAAACCTAATAATGTACTGTATATGATCATGACTAACCTCATCAACATCTTAATCATACTAAACATTCCTAGCGATGTCTCTTCTACGAGCTACATTATATCGTCCATTTGAGACAATGACAGTTGTGACCATTATGGTTCCCTGTCCAAATTGGAAGGCTATGCCCAAGTTTCGCAGTCTATACGATCAATGTGATTATGACTAATATCATCAAATACGATGATTATATATAAACATCCATTAGTGATGTTAACTGATTTACCTTTGTGCCAAAATAAATCGTCTTTCAAGATGATGACAGATATAGTCTATGACTCCCTGTCCAAAGGTGAAGAACTATGTTCAATATTAAAGCCCCTAATCTAATAAGATTGCGGCTTATAAATTAATGTCCTTTGTGACACACCAACGAGTGACATTTTAAAGTCATTCATGACAAGCCAATGTGCTATAATTTGTCGTTCGTGATAAGTTAACATACTAAATATTAACATCCTTTGAGACAGGCCTTTTGTGCCAGATTTTAAAATGTCCTCCGAGACAGGCCTTTGGTGCCATATTTTATAACGTCCTTGTGTCGAGGCTATTTGTGCCATATCTAAATGTCCTTTGTGACAAGGCCTTCGTGCCATATGATTATTTATGTTCTTCATGACTAGGCTCTATGCCATATCGTTTTATGTCCCTAGAGACGGGCCTCTGTGCCATGTATATTAGAATTCCTTTAAGTCTAGCCTTCGAGCTATTCATAATCGTCTTCATGACAAAGACAGTTGTGACATTGTGATCCCCTGTCAAACGGGTATTGGACTCGGTCCAAACCTTAAATGCCGTTAATGGTTCTTTTGTGACCTAGGCTAAATGAAATTAATATTCTTTCAAATAACATTCATTAGGAATGTTCGGAACTAAATAGCCTATGCGGTTTATTGATGTTGTGGCTAATCTATGTTAGGTTGTCAGGATGACGACTAACTATTGTTTAATTTAATGTTTAGTACTAAGCCTCGAGTATGGAAAACTCGGATGAGGCAGAAAACAGTCGTGATACTAATGATGCGACAAATGCTAATGATGCTGCAAACGTAAACCTCAATATTAATGGAGTTAATCTCCAAGCTGTGGTTGACGCAGCAGTTGGAAAGGCCATGGAAAAGGTCATGAAAAAGTTTAAGGAGCCAAATGTTACTCGCTCCAAATCCCATTTAAAACTACATTCACCTACTCATGAAGAGAGCTTCGTTCATGCTTCGAATGTGAAGAATGAACCAAAGAAAATGATGTATAATGAGGAGCTTCGTTCCTCCCAAGGATGTACTTACGAGTGCTTTGTCTCTTGCAAGCCAAGAGACTTCAATGGCGAAAAGGGAGCCATTGATTGCATGGGATGGTTGGATGAAATGGAAACCATTGTAGAAATCAGCGGTTGTGCTAAGGAAGACACTGTGAAGTACGTATCACAGTCATTTAAGGGCGATGCCGTTACCTGGTGGAAAACATTGATAAAGTCCACTGGGAAAATACCCCTATATAATATGGAATGGTCCCAGTTTATGGACCTCATCAGAAAAACCGACTGTCAACGACATGAAATGGAAAAGGTGGAATCAGATCTTCTGACTCTCAAAATGAAAAATCCGGACTGTCGACATGGTGATTTAGCACCAGAGAGAAAGGAGCATGATAAAACTTCAAAGCCTTCTTCTATTAGATCCACTATGGATCTATCTCAACCACTTACACTGGATAGGCTGAGAAATAAGTCAGCCAAAATTGAGACTGACAGAAAAAGGAAAAAGGAGGAGGATAACTCCCAGCAATATAAGAAAAAGAGCAAGTTTGGGCTCAATAAGAACCAACAAAAGTACAATAAGAAGCCTGTATGCAAGACCTGTTATAAAAGGCACTGGGCACAGTGTCGAATAGAACAAAGACCAAAGCAGTGTGGCATCTGCAAAGGAACTGGTCATCAGTCCCACGAATGTAGGGACATAAAGAATGCAGTCTGTAACGGCTGTGGTGAGAAAGGCCACATCAGAACTAGATGCCATAAGGCTGCCAAAGAAGGTACAACTAAGTATATAGAGAGGCTAGGGAAGGAAATGCCTGAACTCTCCTGATGAATGCCAAGATGCAGTACACATCAATAATGTTATCAGGTACATTCCCTATCATGAATCAAGGATATTCTGCCAAGAAGTATGTTTTGAATTCGGGTACTAAAAAGTCTTTCATAGACCATAAGCTTAGCAAACTTTTGAATATACTCATAAGAACTCTAGACATTAAGTATCAGGTGGAACTTTCCAATAAAACCATAGAGACTGTTTCTTCTATTCTCATCGTATAATCATTATTCATAAAATCTGGAGTGCTCTATCTCTAGATAGAGTACGCCAATATTTGTTATTTTATATTATTTTCTCATTGATTTCTATCAACTGCGAATGCCAGAATGTATTGATAAAAACGCCATATGAGGATTGATGTATCTTAGTGTGTCCCATAGATTGCTTCCATACCTGATCAGTATGGAGGTTTAATGCATGGAACCACTGAGATATCCCAATGGTCATATTGTACTAAAGTCAGCTAGTGGTGTTCAAGGAAGATCTCCATTATAGAAATGCCTAAGTAGGCATCTCTACCTAAGGCATCCATGTACTCGCAAAACAGATGTGTCATTTGCATGGCACAAGTAACGGTAAGTTAACCGAAGACGTAGATTGGAGCTATCTCTAACATATTTGGATAACTTGATGTCTTCTCCGTAGAACTACCTTGTTTACCTCCTGAAAGGCAAGTGGAGTTAGGATTGACATCTGTATCAGTTACAGAAACTTTGATTTCTGTTGATAAAAGAAAGCACAGTGCAATACACTTGTGCACTGATTACCGCAAACCTTATTAGGAAACGATGGAGAATCGTTATCAGCTGCCCAGGATCGTCGATTTGTTTGACTAACCATGAGGGTAGCTATTTCGTTAAGATTAATATGAATAGTAGTTGGAATGATCATCTCACCCAAATTAAGTTCTTCTATAACCAATAGCTATTATATAAGCATCAAGGCTGCTCCTTTGGAGGCCTTGTATAAAAGATAGTGTTAAACGCCCGTTCATTGGGCAGAAGTTTGGGAAAGCCAATTATCAGGACCTAAAATTGTCCTGGAAACAACAGATAGGATCATACGAATCCGTAATCATTTGAAAGCTGCCAGTAATCGGTGGGAAAATCAATGCTGACGAGAGTCCCAAGCCTCTTAAGTTCTTAATAAGGAACAAGATTCAACAGAAAGTACCACCCTGGAAAGGTGTGCTACATTTGATGTAATGGGCAAGTTGAACCCTAGATATTTAAAGACCATTTGAAATAAACAAATATATCAAATTTGTAGTATAAGTTAAACGTACCTGAGGATCTTAGTGGAATTCACAATGTGTTCCACATTTGCGATTAAGAAAAATGTCTAGCCATGAGTCGCTAGCTATGTCGCATGAAGATGTGCAGAGTTATGAAAACCTTCGGTTTAATGAGAAATCAGCATCGCTCAAAGATCAACAGGTCAAGAAGCTCCAAAGATAGTATATACCTATTATTATGATTAAGCGGGGTACCATAGAAATCCCAATTATGCATGGAAGGTAGTGTTCACTATGTGACAGAAGTACTCCTATCTTTTTGAGCAAATCTCGAGGTCAAGATTTCTTTTAAGGGGATGAGGATGTAACATCTCGTAAAAATCGTGTCCAATGATGTGTTGACACGTGTAATAAACCCTAATAAAGTAAAACGTTGACTATGAGGGACTAATTTCGTCAAACTATATTTATGGAAAGGACTGTAAGTGTCAACATACTTAAACTAAGCCTCTGAGTTACCTTATATGGTACCCGTATTCTCTTATTAAGCCACTTGTTGGATAAGCGAAACCGTTTGCGTAATTGATTTAAAGATTTCGCGACGAAGGGTTAAAAGTGTCAACATGTTTAATTATACCTCTGAGTGACCTTTTAACAAACTTGGAGCGTTATGATGTCTGATCATATTCTTGGGAATACATAATATAGGCCATTTAGGGCTTTAATGTCGATAATCGATGATACACACAAATTTGTGCGTTAAAAGGGTTAAAAGTGTCAACATGTTAATTCTTACCTCTGAGTGACCTTTTTAACGAACCTGAATCATTGTGATGTTGATAATACTCACGGGAATGCTTAATATGGATAACATAGGGCTTCGATGTGATAAAACAAAGATACACGCAAGTTGTGTGTTATAGGGACTAAAAGCGTCAAAACTGCGAAAGTATGCATATTCGCGCATATTCTGCGTTCTGACCATATCCGTACATCCAAAGATTTTTTTAATCATTAAAATATTATATTTTAATGATGGGAATACAAAAATACCATTCGTTACGAAGTTTGGGTCATTTTCGTGTTCGTTAAAGTCTTTTTAAGCATTTTTGCGAAACGCATAACCGTACAACCGAACGAACCAACATCCTTGATATTTACAGACATAATCCAAGTCACATATGCCTTAACACCTTTATTACGCCTATAAATTTGGTTAAAAGGGGTTACGGGTGACAAAACACGACAAAACAAAGTCCAGGGGCCAAACGTGTCAACATTTGAAAGTTGGTGTGAGCTGGCCAGGTCCTTACAGACCGTATATAGGATCATATGGTCTTTATACAAGTTCCAGATACGAGAAATTGTTTGCAGCCCAAGGAAACAGCTATAACTCACATAATTCGACTCTAGGGGCTTGTTGCTGGTTTGTAACACATACCAGGACACTTGTAAGCATCTGAGAAAGCCCTAAACACCTGTCAATCATCAAGAAATCCTCCAAACACTATATAAAGAAGTGTTCTTCAACATTCTCAATTGCTCATTTCATCTTAATCTCCTATCTTTCTCATTTGGGGAGCTCCTGAGCTTTTAAGAGCAGACCCTTGAGTTCTTTTCAGTCAAAAGGACCTCTTGTAAGTGCTCCTTTCATGGCTAGTTATTTTATTTGGCTTTTAAAGCCGAAAAGTCAAGCGTTTACGACAAACGCTTTGACTTTTAGTTAAACCTTAAACGGACAAGCCATGATTCGCAACGAACGTGGCTACGTGATTGTAATTAGGTAGGTGTTTATCCCTTAAAAGGGCACCTCTTAAGAATCACGTTTGCTTGGTTATTTGACGAGTCAACTTAATGTTCTTTTAAAAAGTCAAGGGGTCAGATTTTTAAAATAATTATGATCAGAGTTTAGAAGTGTTCTAAAATATGTTTTATCACTTAAACAACTTGGTAATAATTATTAGAACGTGTGTAAACATGTTCGGCTCGTCAATTCCAGTTTTAGGGTCGGTTCGCAACCGAAAGTCGCGAAGTTTGACTTCTGCTTTAACTTTTGATTCTGAACCGAATTAGATTAGTTTACTAGTGATTTTAGGTTCTGTTATGATCGTAATTTAATGTAGCATAATCCTCTGAGGTTATATTACACGATCAAACTAGTAATCTGAGTTTTATGCAAGTATCCGTAATTATGCCATACTTTGACCATTATGCCCTTTTTAGCAAAAACAAGGTTTAGACACCAATAAGCTATCAAACAACTTAGGTACTGATATGTTAACATGATTAACATATTTTGTTGTTATGAATCTGATCATAAATTGAGTTTACGGATATCGTCGTAAATTATGCCGTGAATTGACCAAAATGCCCTTTAGGCGCATAGATCGGTTTTAAGCATAATTTATCACACCAAACTCATTGCCTACTGATGTAATATCATAATTAGGATATTTTGGATATCAATTCTGTTTATAGATTGAGTTTATGCACAAGTTCTTGAATTATGTACTTAAATGACGATAATGCCCTTTTCGCACCTAAAATGGTTTTGAAAGCATATTTTATACAAAATATTTTGACTACTGATATGTTATATTAATTAACATATATTGGACATATAAACTTGATCATAACGTCAATTTTCCTAAAAGATCGCAAATATCATCATTTAACGACTTTAACGCCGCTTCGGTGCGTAGTATGGTTTTAAACCTTAACTACCAATCAAGACTTGATACCTACTGATTTTATAAATCATTTTAAATAACATTTTCAGTAGGTATATGTTATAAACTCATATTCCCAAATTAGCCTTCAAAACTATGTGTGAAATTACCGAAATGCCTCTATGAAGCATAGTTTGGTTTTAAACTATAAAACACACATATGTTTGATATCATACTAATATAATATCATAAATAAAGTGTTTTCACAGAAGGTTTATGGTCGTAGCATCAGATTGTACCCAAGTTCCTTTATACGTCATAAATTGTCCAAAACGCCCTTACGGGGCATAGTTTAATTTTAAAACCTAAACGGGCATACAAGTTGATATCCCAGTGATATTTTAACTTTTTTAAGGTATATTGGCATATGGAACTTGTTCATGAGTCATCCGGTTACTCGTTATCGCTTATACGCGTACGGTTAGACTTACGTAACTAGTTTACGTAAGTTTACCGAAACGGGTTAAACCTTATCGTTTTTACTTCAAAATCCAGAATGTACTTAATTTACCCATATTATACAAGTCTTCATACTTGATTGGGTCTAAACTACATTCTACTCCGGTCATCGCTTAATCTAGCGTATCGTACCGTTTTAGATACTTTAAGCTAGCAGGTCTAAGTCTACGACTTAAATAAGACCGTTAGCATTCTGAATTGGTTATATATTACCATCATTCCAGACTAGAGCCACCTAGTAAAAGCTACCTACACTTAGTTAGATTGGATACGACTGAGTTATTTTGCTGTGAATTAAGTATTAGCTCAGGTAAATACTTTTAACTTATTTTCCCTTATACGGGCTTGGGATACGGTATATTATTACCGCTTGGTCAGGTATGAGATCATTTAATCGGATTGTGATTTAACAAATCTGCATAACCCGTTTTAATCTGCTTTGTTTGATAATATAAACACTGGGGGTTAACTACCCTGTCCTGGATATCCTCGGCTCATTTAAGTTATTATTGGCCACGACCTATGCACGGGGTGTAGGCATACACTTGACAGATGCAAATGCTAAATATTAAATTACCCACAAGTTGGGGATAACTCCTCTGTGGGTTTTATAAGTGGTAAGTCAGTTAATCATGACCAGCTTCCAAACCGGCCCCGATTGTATGACAAATATAACAACCCTAAATAAACCGACACCCTCCTGAATATTTTTCCGACACCCTAATATATTTTAAATTATCCCAATATGTCTTAAATTACACCCCGTATGAGAAAACCGAGCCCAAATTATGATCTAACATTAAAAATAAAATAAAAACAAAGAAATTCACCTTGTCGCGGGCCGCGTAGCCTATGGCTACGTCTTAAGCGGGCCGCGAGCAATCGAGAACGGGGCAACACCCGGTGATGACACGTGTCATCATCGTGGCAAGGCTAGTCGATGGCCCGAATGAGCTAAACCCTACCCGACCTACTACGTGGACGGCGTAGGCCTTGGTCTCACCTTTACGCGGGTCGCGAGAAACCCGAACTCAGCCCCTATAAAGCTGGAGCTCGGGCCTTCAGTCGAATTCGCTCAAAAATTTCTTTCTTTCTCTAAATTTCACGTAGTGTACATTATACTCGGGCATAATACCCCCCTAAATAACGAAGTTCTGCCCCTTTGTAAGTATCATAACCCCTGGATACGTATTAGATACTCTGCCAGATTGATCTAGGGTTCCGTAACGGCTGTCGTGGTTCTGCCCGACGTAGTCGTTGGAATGCCGTCTTGGGGAGGGTATTACTAATGTTAAAATGGGTTATTATACTAACACGTGTGCATTTGTGTAAATTATATATTGTCACCAGGAAACCCTAAAGGATAATCTAAGACAGCAATGTGAGTAATCTCCTTTTTGCAAACTGTTTTTACAAAACCTCACTTAATTAATTATATATTAAACAGTTATTGAGTATTTGTAA